>CAUYON010016973.1:0-98608 GCA_963573935.1 Arctocebus calabarensis
ATGGGCAGGTTTGGTAGGTAGCATTCGTCCATGCAAGGGGGCAGGACAGAGGAATCAGTGTGAGTCCCAGGGTGGTGTGGGCTGGTTTGGTAGGGAGCGTCCGTGCAAGGGGGTAGGACAGAGGAATCAGTGTGAGTCCCACGGTGGTGTGGGCTGGTTTGGTAGGGAGCGTCCGTGCAAGGGGGTAGGACAGAGGAATCAATGTGAGTTCCAGGGTGGTGTGGGCTGGTTTGGTAGGTAGCATTCGTCCATGCAAGGGGGTAGTACAGCAGAATCAGTGTGAGTCCCACGGTGGTGTGGGCTGGTTTGGTAGGTAGCATTCGTCCATGCAAGGGGGTAGGACAGAGGAATCAATGTGAGTCCCAGGGTGCTGTGGGCTGGTTTGGTAGGGAGCGTCCGTGCAAGGGGGTAGGACAGAGGAATCAATGTGAGTCCCAGGGTGGTGTGGGCTGGTTTGGTAGGGAGCATCCGTGCAAGGGGGTAGGACAGCAGAATCAGTGTGAGTTACAGGGTGGCGTGAGCAGGTTGGGTAGGTAGCATGCATCCATGCAGGGGGTAGTACAGAGGAATCACCGTGAGTTCCAGGGCATAAAAAGTATTATTTAAGGGTGGAGGCAGGTTGGGTAGGTAGCGTGCATCCATGCAAGGGAGTAGAAAACAGAACAAATGTGAAAGAGGAGGAAGGGAAGGCACAGGGGAGAAGAAGAAAGAAAAGGAGCATGAGAGGAAGAGCTAAGGTTGCGTTAGCCCCTCTCTGCACCAGGCTCTGAGTTAAGCCTCTGCTTACCACCTCATTTAAACCTCATTGGCAGCAAATCACAAATGAGGAAACACGTGATATGACTTTCCCAAAGTCACATGGCTTGGAAGTGGGAGAGTAGTTAGAATTCAAATCTGGGTCTGTCTAATCCCAGAATCCACAAACTTACCCATTATATGACTTTAAGGTCAGAAGAGAAGGTAGCAGGAGCCCCGTTTAAGGTTGGACCTTAAAAGGTAGCTGGGACTTCAGCAGATGAAGGGAGAAGGGACATTTCAGGTGGAGGTGATGTCAATGTCAAGACAGAGGTGGGAGGCGCGAAGGGGGGAGACCTGTGTAGCTGAGGGATAGGATAGCTTTACTTTAAAGTGACCTTTCACCTTGTAGGTTTCTACAGAGTGGAAACAAAACCAAAAGGGCTCTGCTGAGGACTAAATGAGATGAGGCACCTGGCAGGGAACTTGGCACTTAATAAATAGTAGTTCATTCATCTGCCCAGCAAATATTTATTAAATGTCCACTATCTATCAGGCAAGGAGCAAGGTCTGTCTAAACAGAACTAACCAAGTCCTTGTCCTTACAAAGGTTGTATTCTAGCAGGGAAGAGTGACGTTTAATCATTTATTACACAGTTTAATAACAATAGAGATACGGATTTTGAAAGAGAAGTATGAAGTGTTATGTGGCCTTTTATGGCAAGGAAGCTAAAACAAGGAGGAACAGTAATTGCCTCCCCAAAGCAAGTATGCAAACATTTGTGTGTGAGGGTCATTTGAGGGATATTTTAACCAATGAAAATCTCAAGATCAAGGTTTTAGCGGGGGAGATTCATAGTCATTATCTGACAAGGTCACATGTTATTACTTGATAATGAGGCTCTCTGACAGGGAACCACGGGACATGTTTGAGTAACGATAGCATCAGCAGAGTCACTTTTAAGGAACTTCTACCTAGAGTCACGTACACAGGTAATTGGGAGGAGGCGAGACTAAAGAGCAGGGGTCATCTGGAAGCTTTCTTCAAGATAATTAATAAAAGTCTGAACTAGACTTTGGTCAATAGGAATTGACAGGGAAAGCAAATGCAAGAGACATTTTTAAGGAAGGAATGACAAGGTTTTGAGCTTCCTTTGAAGTGGGCGGTGAAGGAAATGAAAGCGTAAAAGACTCGTAGAAAGTTTCAGACCCGAGGATGATAAGAATGAGGATGTCACAGCCAGAAATAAAACCAAAAAAAGTGCTGACTTAAGGAGGAAAATGGCCAACTTCCAGTTTTCGCTCCTTGAGTCAGAGAGGACGGTATGCCCTGGGAAGAGCAGGGTGCCTTACAAACACATGCAAGAAATGTTGGCTCTGTTGACTAGGATTATAAATTGGGGAGAGGAGTTGTTCAGAAGGAGTGGCTGGAGGTTGCATAGGCAAGAACAGAGGAGTAGGCACCATCAATTAGGGGCGAGAGAGAAGAGGGGCTGAGGCACAGAGCATTGGGGGCCACCCCATTTGGAAGGGAAATGCAGAAAGTTAGAGAAGAAGCAAGAAGAGCTGGGAGCAGGAACAGGAGAGGCTGGTGGAGCATCGGAGGAGGCCAGGTGCCACCAGAGCCCAGGCGAGCAAGGCAGGAAGAGGTAGGGGACTGAGGTTTTAGATGGAACCCCAGCCCACCCCATTTCACTGCGGCCACTGGCGCCCCTACTCTCCGAGCCTGGCCATCCTCAGCCCCAAGCCCTTGAGAAGAGTCTAGGTGAGAAGTGCCCCCTGCCGGAGCAGTGAACTCAGGCTGGCCACATAATTTGTGGGACCCACTGCAAAACAGAAATGTGGGGCTCTTTGTTCAAAAAACAGGAAAACATATACACCGTTAGTAGATTCTAAAATATGAAATTTTTCCCTTTGCTGTGGTGGCCTCTCTCCCCTGTCCCGGGGTTTTTACCTGTAATTTAGTGTTGTCATCCGTCAGAGAGAGGGATACTCCAGGCAAGACTCAGCTGTGAGTTAGGGTCCAGCCTGCTGCTGGGCCACCGTGCAGTGACCTCACTGGGGGAAGGGAAGTCAGGCAGACATTGCCCCTTCCTAACTCATAGTGAACGGGGGACCCCCAAGGGATTGTGACTTCTGTGCCAAGCTGGGATATGCTTTGAACTTGGATCGGAGGTGCCAGCCTCAGGCAGGATAGTTGTCTGCATGCCTGACCCCAAGATACTGCAGAGCCTGCGGGCCCAACCTGAACAGCAGAGCATTGAACCGCAAGCATAGGGCCTGTGAGACCATACTGGTCACCTGCTTAGGAAGGTGGCCCACATAAGAGGCCACCTCAGAGCCAGCTGGGGGTCTGGGGGCAGAAGAGGTGCTATGGGAGGCCTCTTCTTCCTCTCCACTGGCTGTCCATTCTCTCTGGGCTCTGTCTCACAACAGCCCTTGTGCACACTCCCCAGCCCCAACACAAGGGCAAAAACCAATGAACGGTGTTCCCAGAGCTGCCCAGGTCAGTTCCTCTGGGAACAGAGGCTCACACAGGCTCAGGGCACTGAGAGGCTCCAGTGCGATCTTCATTATGTTTCCTGTAATCACGTCACAATAGCCAAGCCCACAAGAGCAAGAAGAAATCAATTCTTTAGCCATCGGAGTCTGATGTCAGCCCCAGCACTGAGCATAGCAGCCAGGAGCACAGGTCTGATGTTGTCCTTGGAACCCAGCAGTCCCCTGCATGGGTTGAGTGCAGCCTGCCTGCAGCCCTGGAGCTGCCCAGGGAGTGGCAGCTTCCTGAGAGTCAGCCCCAGGCCTGTCCTCCATGGGCAGCCCTCTGGACAAAGCAGGGGTGGCCAGCGACGGTGCTTCAGCCTCCTCTGCTTGCCCTCAGCTCCTCCTTCTCATCACTCTCCCTCTCCCCACCCCACCTCCCACCACATGGTTGTGGGATTGGCCTGGGTGGGCCGAGGGTGGGGTTCTCCATGGTGCCCTCTCTGCCCAGGGCCTTCCTCTTCTGTACCCCTCCTGGCTCCTAGAAGGGCCTTCCGGAGTCAGGGAAGTGTGTGTCCAGATTCCCACAAGGACAGTACTGACGTGACCTGATTGGCCTCTCAGATCTTATATGATGGCTTTGGAAGCACTGGCAGAATCTTGTGGACTTCTTCAAGTCTCTTTGTCCCAATGAACATTTCCCTTTCTTCGTACCTATAGAATAACCATTATGCCTAAACCAGTCGGAGGTCCAGGCTGAGTTAAGCAAAAGGCTGGGGACTTTCCTGTGCTGGAGAAGGGAGACCAGCGAGTCGCACGGAAAAGCTCTTGGACTGTTAGAGGGTCGTGGGGAATCGTGTGGAGGCTACCCCAGGTTGTATGTGACCTTCACCCTGGCGGAAAGCTCCCTGCTCCTTACGCAGAACAGACCTCAGCCCACTCAAGAGCCAACTGTGACCTAGGCAAGCCGCAAACAGCAAAGCAGGGTCTGGGGCATCTGCAGAACAAACACTCTAGAAAATGACTCAAACCCAGACCCAACAGCTGCACTTGAAGTCCACAGGATTTAAACAAAGTGCTGTTCTTGATCCTTCTCCTGCCATACAAGGCTGGCCTGTGCGGTGCTTTAGAGGCTGGGGGAGGACGGGGCCTCGCAGTCCTTCAGGCGTGCTGTGAACTGCAGCCTGGGATGCTCAGGCAGGTGTCATGCTGAGGAGAGGGGCGGGAGGAACAGAGGCAGGGTGGTGACTGGAGCTGCCAGAAATGTGGAGTATCGGGGAGGGGCAGAGATTCTGGGGCTCGAATTCCAGCTCCACCATTTTCTGGCGGAGATTTCAGGAAGGTAACTCAACCTGGCTGTGCCTCCATTTCCTCATCTGTAAAATGGGTGTGGCAATAAACCATAGGCACAGCCTTCCTCAGGCTTGCCAGGGTTCAGACCCAGTCTGGAGCATAGAGATTGCCTTGTAGAGCCCAAAAGGGTTGAAAGACTGAGCGGAATTGCCCCTCTTGTTCAGGTAGTAGGGGAGGGTTTACTGAGAATATCTCCCATTGATGCCTTTTTATCCACAAACCAATAACATCAAAGAGCCTGGTTTGTTGTGATGAGAAAATGAGTTACTAGTTATAAAGCACCTTTCTGCTGCATTGTAGGCTGTATTCTATAATGAGTTGGTGAATATTGGAGCTAGTCTCAGATATAATCATAGGTCACGTTGGAAGGAGCATAGCCCAAGGAGCTAAAATTAATAAAGAGGGAATCCCAAATCTATAACTTGTATCTCCTGGGAAACATTAAAGAGGTGATAATTTGTAATTTCCAACAATTTTTGTATTTCCAAGCCCCTCACCCATCCCACCCTGCCCTCCTTTATTCCACGGCTCCTGCCACCAGTTCACTCCCAGTCTCTGTCCCCTGCCTCCTTCCTTCTGGGGTGAGCTGAGGCTGAGGCTGGCAACCTGGAATGTGGGGTGCCCCCTTGTTGTCCTGCTTTGGCTCAACGACTCTCATTGGTTTTGTTGAACCTTCCGTAGACCGCATGGCAGGCCAAATTAGGCTGCACGGCCCCCACTTTGTGGTCTGACAGCTCTCTCCAGCTTTCCCAGATCTCTCCCTATTTCTTCCCCAGAAAATTTCCTTAAAATTCATGCACATTTGATCCCATCTTGCTGTCCGCTTCTCAGAGGACCTGCCCTCCTGTCCCTTCTTCATTTGTCATGTAGATCAAACCGGCCTCATGGTGAGTCCTTCCTCTGGCTCGCCAAGGTGCAGACCCAGTCTGGGGCCTCGAGATTGCTGGGAGAGCCCCCAAAGTGAGGAAAGGCCGAGCAGAATTTGCCCCTCTTATTCAGATAGTAGGGGAGGATTTACTGAGAATATCTGCTCATTGATACTTTTTTATCCCCAAACTAATAATATCAAAGAGCATATTTAGTTCTTTCTGGGTGCCAGGAACTGGGCTAAGAACTTTCCCTGCATTCCTTCACTCCTTCCTCACCCTAGTCCTGTGAGATAGATGTTATAATTCAGATCTTACAGATGAAGAAAGCAGGGCAAGCTAATCCTTAAACAAGGCCCCTTAACTAACGTATAAGTGGTGGAGTCAGCCGGGAGCCCTGCCTGTCCGACCTCAGTGCCTGTGACCTTGAGGAGCAAGCTATGTCCTGCAGCAGAGGCAGTGGTGGGCTCTAGGGCTATGGACTGAGAGGAGCATGGAAGGGAAGGCAGCCAGACCATGGCCAGGGGATGGCCACACCACCTTATGGATCCAGCTTCCTTCTAAGGACGGGGAGACCCTGAGTTTGGCAGCAAGGCCCACAAGGAAAACTGAAAGGGGGTAGAAAGAGGCAGGGGTTACAAAGAAGAAAGGAGCTGGTGGGAAAGGAGCAGAGGCATCTGCTGGAGAACATTCAATGTCATCCTGAATTAGATCATAAAAAGTAAGTGCTTTTTAAAAGCAGTTTTGCTCAGCAGGGGATGTGCTGTCAAGTTGCTGGTGATTCACAGGCTCTCCGCCTCGCAACCCCTACTTGAGAGAGGGGGTGAGGCCACTGCTGTGGGGAACATGGTCCAGCTTGTCTGCTCTCTGCTGGAGGTTGGATTGACCCAGCCATGGCTGAATCCCAGCCCGGACATCCGAAGCTCCTCAGCTGAGGCGAGCTCTGCTCCTGTGGTTGACTCAAACCCCTCCTGGAGCAAGTCAGAGCTGGGCTCACACCCCAGCAGGACGGCCCCTGCACAAACCGTGTGTCCTACGAGGTGCCCCTAAGTCTTTCTGGGCCCTGATTGTCCCCTCTAAACGCAGAAAGAATGCCCTTACCTTGGCAGGAGGTCCTTGCGAGGAGTAAATGAGATCATCTCGGCAGAGTCCAGCACATAAGTGCTCAAAAGTGCTAACTCTTTTTTAATTCTTTATAGTTGTTTTTATTATTAACACCTGCCTGAGAGATAAATAGTGGAGGTTTCAAAGGGAAAGGAAAGAAAGTCATGCCTCCTCCCCGAGAGGGCTGCTGTCCAGCACCGAGTTCTCTTCTGTAGTGGGTGTGGATGTGTGGTGAGTTCTGGCCGGTGGAGCGTAGGCAGAGTACACCACTTCCAGGCCTGACACATGCGACCCTGCATCCATCCTCTCGTTCCATCTGGTGGTGTGCTTGTTGGAGATGGCAGTGCCAGAGATGGCTGGAGCCTGGATCCCTGTGTGAGAGTGTGGAGCAGAGCCCTCCCACGACAGGGATGCCCACCCCTTGTAAACTGCTAGGTGAGGGAGAGACAGCCTTGTTGGGTCAGGCCACCAGAATGTGAGCATGTCTCCCATAGCACTTCGCCCATCCTGACTTTAACACTCAGCCTAGCCACAATGATTTGGGGACATCTGTGGCTCTAGTCTGTTTGAAAGCTTTGTGAAATGAGGAAGTGACAGGAGGCAGTCTCTAAAGCTCTCTTCTCAGCTCAGACATCCAAGGCGGCTCATGGATCTCGAATTTGTAGTTAAGAAATGGCCTGCACCTCCTTTTGTCTCTCAAGCCCTGGGCCTCGAGCTTTAGGCCAGCCTGCGGTGACTCACCAGGTCAGCCTTTGGGGGAGAGAGAGTGAGACTCGTTGAAGTTCCAGATCACATGAGTGTGCTGGTGTGCCTGTGTCTGTGCCACTGTGAGGGGGCGTGGCTAAATTGCTATGCAAATATTTACTTGTAGATTGCTTTTCTTAACCAGCTGTTGGAAGGGGTGTAGTCAGGGAGAGCCACGGCTGGTCTCCGTATCTCCAGGCAGCAGCCAGTGCACCAGTCTGAAACCCTTGAAATGATAGCTGGGTTTTCTGCACCCCCTATTTCACTCCTCATAGGCACCTTTTGTGCCCTGGGGCATCTTCACAAGTGCCGACCCAGGGGATGTGCTTCATGGCTCACCAGGGGCTGTCAGAGATGGAGGGGACCTAGGGGAGGTGTGTGTGGAAAAGATAGAGGGACAGAAGGCAGGGAGAGATGGAAGGACGTTAATGTGAAATGGTACCCGGCACTGGAACTTGCCAGATATCATTTACTCAGAGCCATGCAGAACTACGTTCAAATACTACTTGAGCTACTTGCGAAAGGATTTTGGAAAAATTCCTCAGTCTCTAAAAACTCCAGTTACACATCTTAAGATGAAGATTATACTAGCTGCCTCTTAGCGATCTGAGGATTAAATGAGATGATGTAAGCGAAGCCGGTGCCTGACTCACAGTGGGGCTCGATGAAGGGCAGGCACAGTCATCCTTGGGACCCACAGAGGATGGGTTCCAAGATCCCCACAGATGCCCAGTCCTGCAGATGCTACAGTACCTTGTGGAAGGCTAGACATTTGCATATAACCTCTGCGCAGGCTCCCACATAGAGATATGAACTGCTTACTGACAAGGGTACATTCTGAGAAATGTGTCGTTCAGTGATCTCACTGGTGCGTGGATATCACCGGGTGTCTGTCCTTACACAAACCTAGATAGCACAGCCCACTACATCCCTGGACCGTGTGGTACAGCCACTGCTCCTGGGTTACAAACCTACACAGCATATTACCGTACTGAATTCTCTAGGCAACCGTAACACGGTGTCTTTAAGTGTTCATGTATTTAAATATATATAAACATAGAAAAGGTACAGTAAAAATGTGGGAGTGTAATCTTACGGGACCACTGTTGTGTGTACAATCCGTCTTCAACTGAATGCTGTTATATAATGCACGGCTATAATTTAAAATCATTTCAAGACTACTGTGACATGTCATACAACGTAAATACTACGGAGATGTTATTATACTGTATGGGTTTTTATTTGTATCATTTTACGGGGTTTTTTTTAATATTTTCAATCTGCGAATCTGTTGAATGCACCAATGTTGGACCTGCAGGTAAGAGGGTGGCCATATTAGGTGTAAGCTTGTCCCCACGCTGTCTGAGACACTCCTCCCCAGCCTGCTTCTCTTCCACGTGCCTGGGGATGAGCTGAGAGGCTCCTAGGCAGACAAGCCTGAGAGCAAGATGTGTCCATAGCCAAGGACAGAGAGGGGAAAGTGATGAGGCTGCTTCTGTGCCTCCAGGGGGCCCACGCTGCACTCCACGTGAGCTGTAAACTTCACTTCCGCTTCAGCTGCAGAGGCAGTGACCAGACCGTGAGAGCCCAGACCCTGGGGCCAGCCACCTGGGTTAGAATTCTGTTGCCACCACTTATTGTTACATGCTCCAGGGCCATTAATCTCTCTGTGCCCCAGTTTCCTCATCTGTAAATTAAGAATAATGCTATTCAGGATCGTTTATCAACTCAGTAAGTTAAATTACGAAGCATACTTAGAACTGTGCCTAGCACATAGTAAGCGTCTTGTAAATGACCCCATTGTTACCGTTAGCCCAGGAAGAAATGGGAAGCCAAGCTGCTGCTGTTGCTGGGGGCTGTGTATAAGGAATAAGGACAGCATTTACCCTATGCCCGCACACATGGGCCACATTCAAGGTAATTTTGGACCAAACAGAGCTGAACTGCCTTTCAGTGTTTGCAGGGCCTCTCCCCTCATCCGTCCTTCCAAGGGTAGACCTCACCACTGTCCTGCAAAGCCCTGGGCCTGAAGGCTGGCCCAAGGGTGGCTTTTGAGGGGATAGGGACATGTATAGACGGAGTGTGAGCTTGTGGGTCAGGGCTGTACCCCATGTGCATGAGAGCCCTGTGCTGTGGGATGTAAAGAGAAGGGGGCGGAGGGGCACCTCTGTACCTTCAGGCTTTGTGAGTTTGGAGGGAAGGACTGCATAAAGATAGAGGATCAGGCACCTGTCTCCAGCCACCCCTCCTCAGCACGCTTCGCCCTTAGAGTCCTCATGCCAAGGCAGGATGATGGCACTGGTAAGGGCTGCCCTAGCTGATGGCAATGGGTGATCAGAGACGGCTAGAGTGGATGCACTGGCAGCTCCGCAGTGAGGACCCTGAGCTGGCATCAGGAACAGGAGCTGCAGGCATTCAAGGCCAGCTCTTTCAGATCACAGGGCTGAGCTCCCCTGCCCCAGCTTTGCTAGACAGACACCCTAGAGATGTGCCAGTGACCTTGGGCTCTGAAATTCAAGCTACCAGAACCCCAAAAGGAGACCCGTTCTTTCAAATTTTTGGATCGCAAGAAGCCGAGCTCAATCAGGGTTCCTCGAGTAATGCGGTGTTTGTGGCAAGGAAGCACTTGGGAACACGAAGGTGAGATGCGAGTCACAGAGCCAGGCTGCCAAGGTGCGTTGGAGAAAATGAACACAGCCCCTGGGCTGAGAGCAGAGGCCTGCTTGGTGGCTCTGGGGCACAGCCCTGACATGCTTGAGCACTCTGTACATGCTTGCCTCTCCCCTGGCCGCCCACGTCTCTTCCTTGCTCTCTGCTCTAACTTCTCACTGTCACACAGCTTCTCCTTCCTCAGGACTCTGACCCTCCCTGGCTCCCCTACTCTAGCCTCTCTCTGGGTTCTGTGTTCACTGCTGACCACTATGACTTTCCATATTGCTCCAAGTCATTCCTCTCTGGGGAGAAATTATCATGCCAGGTCAACTCTTTGGCCTCCCGTGGGTCAGATTCCTATGGTTCAACTATAATCACTTGGGGGGAGGCTCTGGGGAGGACAGGTTCCCTGCTATAGCAACAACAGGTGCGGCCAACACCATGATCGATCTGTCCAGGCAGCAAGGGAGGGTGTCTGCGGGCCAGGGGCCCTGCCCAGGGTTCGCTCATTTGTCCCCCAGCTGCTCTTCCTTCTGGACATACCCCCAGTCTCCCCAAGAGGGCACAGAAGCAGATGCACTAACGCCAAGAAGTCAGAGGAGAGGGGCTGAGCCTCACAAGCCCTGGACCTCTAACCCCGCTCCCTTCTCCTCCCTCCTTTCCACTCGTCTCTGAAGAGAGGCCACTGAATTTACCTAACTTCTTTTTTAAACAACAAAATCAAGGGCAGCGCCAGTGGCTCAGTGAGTAGGATGTCGACCCCATATACTGAGGGTGGTGAGCTCGAACCCGGCCCCAGCCAAACTGCAATTGCCTAAGGCCAAGAGCTGGAGGTTGCTGTGAGCTGTGATGCCACAGCACTCTACCAAGGGTGAAAAAGTGAGACTCTGTCTCTGAAAAAAAAAAAAAGGAAGGCTTTGCTTCCCTATAAAAATAAATAAATAAAAAATAAACAATGGGCTCAGTGCCTGTAGCCCAAGTGGCTAAGGCGCCAGCCACATACACCAGAGCTGGTAGGTTCAAATCCAGCCTGGGCCTGCCAAACAACAATGACACCTACAACCAAAAAAAAAAAAAAAATAGCCGGGTGTTGTGGCGGGCGCCTATAGTCCCAGCTACTTAGAAGGCTGATGCAAGAGAATTGCTTGAGCCCAGGAGTTGGAGGTTGCTGTGAGCTGTGACGTCACGGCACTCTACCCAGGGCAACAGCTTGAGGCTCCATCTCAAAAAGAAAAAGAAAGAAAAAAAAGAAAAAAACAATAAACCAACAGTGCTCCAGCAAATATTTGATGAGTAGCCTTTGTTGTAAAGCCTCTCTACTTAGCACCAGAATTTTATCTGAAGCTGGTAGGAAACCAGAGCATGTGAAGATTTATCACAAATTATGTTTTACTATTTACTTTGATATGCGTCTTTTTGTTTGAGCTTATTAATACCATAGTAGAGGCGGTAGGGAAGATGTTACCATCGTACTGATTTTGTGGATGTAGAAATTGACGTTCAGAGAGGACCCACGGACCTGCCCAGGGCATTCCAGGGAGGAGCAGAGGACTCAGTAGGAGAGCTCGGGTTGCAACACCTTCCTCATGCAACTCTACAGCATACCTGGTTTTTGTGCCGTGAGACAAAAGTCGCTTCATGGCTAGGACCTCTTTTTGTGTTACCTGTATTGTTCCACGTGTAGTATTCAGTGACATTCCTGGTTTCGACCTAAGATACTCTGTCATCTCTTCTTGGATAGGTGTCATGGCCAAAGTGTCTTCTCCTCGTGCTAACTTTCAGCGGGGCCATATCTTCTTCCCAGTACCCGTGCATGACCTCCTTTCCTGTCCGTGTGCATCTCAGGCCTATTCTTCCCTGTCCATGGTCCTGGACTCAGGGTCTGTCACTTTGCATCCCTGGGGAATTACAGTCTCCTCTCTCAGAAGGCCCTCCCTACCCCAAGGCATCTGCTTGCTAGGAGCCTGGTTCTCAATTCCAATGCTACTGCGCTGGCCTGGCCTCCCACTGGAGCAGTGGTGCTGGACTCTACCTGAGTTTTACACCAGGAATCTAGACTGCAGCCCTGTGCCTATAGCTGATTGGTTGACTCATAGGACTTTTCTCACCTTTTCAACTAGGAGGAGAAACTTGTGGATCAAGAACGAGGCAAAATCTGAGCCAAGTTCTAGGAGTGAAGACAGGAAAGGTGGAACCTATGGGAAACTTTCATTTAATTGCTTTGTCTGATCAGAAACAGAATATAAAGGAAGTAGTTGGAGCTCAGCCTTCCTTAAAGTGAGGAAGGTGGGTGGAGAAGGTTCTTCTTAATCAGAGCCTGGTTGGAAGCCAGGAAAGCTGTGGCAACAGCTGATGGCTGCTCCGATGGTGCCTGGGACAGAGAAAGCCATGCAGCAAAATTGTGAGATGTGTTTTTTACAAGCAAGTGATTGCTGGTGTTGGTGGATTTCCTGACCAAGGGCTAACATTCCAGGCATCCAAGTGCTATCACATCTTCCTTTTAACTCCTCAGGCATCTCCTCCATGGTGTTCATGTGGGTAAGTAAGAGAGAGGTTGATGTCTTTCTTATGTAACTGTTCAAGACCTGGCAGGAGGCTCCACTCGATGAAGTCATCCAAGCCCCAGGTCCCTTCCATCTTGTTTCTCTAGCATTTTATAAGGTAGGGCTTCCCAAACTTAGCTACGCATTGAATCCAATGGCAACCAAGTTGGAGTACCACTATCACAGGGCACTGTCCTTGGCTGTATGGTTGAGGCTGGATCACAGGCACACACAAGCCTGGAAGTTGCTCATTCGGCTCCTGTGGACATTCCATTGCTGAGAATTTGGTCGTGAAATATAAACTTTTAATTAGACCTCTACGTGCTAAGATTCTTGCTAAAACTCAAAAGAGGGGCATCTAAATGAGCTCCGGGAAATCAGAGAAGCCTCCTGGGAGGCCATACCCCTTGGTAGCTACACAGCACAGTTCTGGTTACCTGTTGAGCTTCTAGCCTTGGTCCCTTCATCCACGAAATGGGGCTAATAACTGAAACTGCCCTGGTGTGTTGTGAGGATGCTGCAAGCGAAGTCTTGCAGGGCACTTAGCACAATGCACACCCGTAGTTAGCACCAGATAAATATACGCTGCTCTGTCACTCTGATCCTCTGGGGTAAGCGGGGACTGTGGAGATTGGAAGATGGTATGCGGCTGTGACACAGCCAGGTCTGGGACTGGCTTGTAGTTTCTTTTCTTTGGTTAGTGAACGTAATGAGGCAGCCGGACACAGATGCCTGGCCAAAGCTTCTGCTGCTGGTGTGTGCCGGGGTGAGTGTGTTAGGGTGCAGGCAGCAGCAGAAATAGCAGAACCCAGACATTGGGAAAGAAGGGAACACAGGGCTGCCAGCTTCGCCTGGAATGTGACAGCAGAGATTGACTGGACTTGTCCATGGCCTCTCTGCCTGCCCAACTCCAAGGGGGCAGACACCCTCAGGGGCAAGCGGGAGGCAGGAGGGTCTCTGGAGCCCAAGCTGCCCTCACATCTGCGTGGATACAGCTGAAGTCGGGGGACGTTCACCAACTCTGGCTTCATTTTCAATAAAACTCAGTGCTGAACTACCAAATCCTTCCTCAATTTCTTTCCCTCTCTTCTCTCCCTCTCCCCCACCGACCCATGCTGCCACAGACAAATGTGCCTCTGTGTTTTCTACACTGTTCTGGAAGGTGGCTCTCCCCCTGCAGAGCAGCTGGGGCCAGAAGTGCCCTTCAATTCCCCACACAGTCTCAGTTCTAGGGTTTCTCTCCCTTTCTCTTCTGAAATGGAAGCAAAACCTAAAAGATCACATATGAAAAGATAACTTGGGGGCGGAATTCGGAGATCATGCTGCATTCACTGAGCTTTAAAAGTAGAGACAGAGGCTGTGGAGACTGGAAGACGTCACGGGGCTGTGACACAGTCAGGTCTGGGACTGGGGAGGAGGAGGCACTCTGGGAGGCTGAGGCAGGTGGATGCCTTGAGCTCAGGAGGTCCAGACCAGCCTGAGCAAGAGCGAGACCCTGTCTCTGCTAAAAAGAGAAAAAGTAGCCAGGCCCGGTGGCACAAGCCTGTAGCCCCAGCTGCTCAGGAGTTGAGGCAAGAGGGTCACTTGAATCCAGGAATTTGAGATTGTTATGAACTATGGCACCATGGCTCACTCTGTTTCAATAAACAAACAAACAAATAAATAAATAAATGTAGAGATAGGGACTCCCTAGGGCCCCCAGCACCAGGAGTAGGGGCGCAGAGGAAACCCATCATGCAGATTAGCGAAAAACTCCTAATGAAAGTCTACAGATGTCTATTTTAGGGTGAGCAACCAGAAGAATGGGGTGTGCCTCAGGCCACATCTGAGTTAGTTTGCTGCCCTCTACGCAGACGGGGGTTTTGTTTGGTGCAGTCTTTTTGGTTTTTAAAGATTTTCACAGGCAGCAGTGGCTCCAGCCTGCTCAGACCCTGCTCTCCCAGATAAGGAGATGGTTTCTCTTCTCTCGCCTCTCCTCCTCCTCCCTAATCAAATGGTTCCATAACTGTAATTGTCATTTTGCTGGTAACAGCGCAGGTGAATTAGCAGCTCTTCTCTCAGTCAAAACACCTCCTCCCCAGCTCTCTCCAGCTCCCAAACGCCTGCTTGTCAACCACGTTCCGACAGTTGTCTTCAAAGATTCACCAATGAAAAGAGAAAAAATTGGGGGGGGGGATGAAGAGAGAGAGAATTTATCTCTGTCTGTCACGGCACGCTCCAAACCAAACAAAGAAACATAAATCATGTTTCCTCTCCCCATCCGTGGTCACAGCTGCCAGCTCCACAAAGAAGGACAGAGGCAGACGGGGCGAGGCTGGGGCCCGTCGGGGCCATCTGTGTGCTGCCCCAGGCTGCTCGTTCATTTGCTCAACATCCCAAAACTGTGGGCAGGCTTTCCAGGTGAGAGATCACCTCTCCCTTGGAAAATAACCCTTAGTAGGCATTGATGTTTGGTGGGGAGGACCTTGTTTATAAAGATGTGAGCAAGACACCGTACCCCAGGGGGCTCAGCCAGCACACAACAGTCAAGTGTGACCATCACAGAGCATTATGGCACCAGGTGGTAGAGGCGCCTAACCAGGGAAGAGGTCAAAGGAGTTTCCCCAGAGGAAGTGGCCACCAAGCTGAGCCTTGATGATGAAGCCAAAGATGGCCAGGCAGAAAGACATGATTGGGAAATTGTCCGAAGGCTTACAGGTGGGGCTTGTGGGGAGACTGGAGGTGGAAGAAGAGCTAAAGATTATTAGTATTATTAGTAATTAATACCAATTAATAATTAGTATTATTTTGGAGACAGAGTTTTACTTTGTTGCCCTGGCATCACAGCTCACAACAACCTCAAACTCTTGGGCTGAAGGGATTCTCTTGCATCATCCTCCCAAGTAGCTGGGAGTGCAGGTGTTCACCACAACACCCAGCTATCTTTTTTTTCAGGTCTCGCTCTGGCTCAGGCTGGTCTTGAACCTGTGATCTCAGGCAATCCACTCACCTCGGCTTCCCAGAATGCTAGTATTACAGGCATGAACCACCACGTCTGGCAGCTAGAGATTATTGTGGCCATCAAGGCAGGAGATGGTGGCAGCCCCAGCCAGGTGAATGGTGATGGAAACACTAGACTGGGGAGAGGTCATGGGCCCTTGAGAAGTCAGATTAATGGGACTTGCAAGTGACTAGACACCAGGGCAAGAGAGAACTGGCTCAGACAACTGTGCAGATCAAAGTGTCATTCTTTGAATTCAGGGGATACAGTGTGGGCAGGATTACACGTGAGGTGTGGGGGTCACAGACGATGCTTTCAATTTGGGCATCTTTAAGAAAGACTGAGTTGCCTGAGGCCAACCTAGTGTTCCTCATCAGTGGACAATTGGATGAGCAAAACCCAGACCACTTGGTTGTTTCTGGGAGCTTGCAATGCTGTCTAGATCTCTCTGTTGACCTTGACTTGTCACGGACTTCCATGCCAGGATCAGGAACCTGTGCTGGTGTTTCTGAAGCTCCCTCCTTCCCTGATGTCAGCCCCTTCTCAGGTGGCTGGAGGGTTGGAAGGTCAGGTTCAGAGGCCCCTTTCCTTACTAGAGTTTAGGCTCCACAGAGTCAGAGACTATGACAGTCTTGCTTGCTGTTTTATCCTCAACTTCTGTCATATGATAATGTTCTTATTAATGAGTTTCTGAATGGATGAATGAATGATCTTGTCCATTGGGAATATATCTCAGAGGGGCAGACATTATGCTGTAGCCACCTTTCACCTGCCCTGCACCAAGAGTTTCCTAAGTAGTCTCTAGTCTCCATTTTTGCCCAGGAGTCAAAGATACCTTTTAAAATATAAATGAGAGAATAGGACTTCCCTCCTGAAAGTTCTTCAAGGTTTTTCTCAGGCCTGAGTTAAAAAAACAACTGCTTTACAAAGCCCGCCAGGACGAGCAGGTACTGGCCTCCCACCTCTCCGGCGTCAGGCCACACTTCCCCTCCCGCGCTGGTGTCATCTCCATCTCTGAACATTTGTGTGCAAATTTGTGCAACTTGTGTGTGTATTTCTGCACAAATTTCTCCCCTCTCTCATTGCCAGGTTCAGCTGTCAGGTCTTTGCTAGTCCCACGCTCTAAACCTGACACCAGCACCGCCTCCCTTTTTCTCTCCTGGTTCTTTGCTCTTTTCCTTCTCAAGTCACCAGACAGATGAGCACAGCATGTGTCTGCGTAGTTGGTTAAAGCCAGGCCCTGTCTGAACTGTGAGCTCCACATCTACCTAACGCCTGTTCCAGGATCTGCCATCCATTTCAGGGTTCACAAAGTACTGGAGGAATGAAAGAATCCTGATGAGACTAACAGCAAGTCTTTCCAGGTGCGGGGGCCACTCTGAGGAGTTTACATGGGTGATGACATTTAGTCCTCGGAGCAGCCCCAGGAGGCAGGGGCCGGGCCTCCTCTTACAGTAGGAGATTGACCCAGCTTCACAGAGTCTAAGGCATGTGCCCAGGGCCCCTGATTGATAAGTGGAAGACAGGATTGAATCCAGGCAGTTTGCCTCCCTCCAGAGCCTACACTCATGACACAAACACTTCCCTTAGCTGCTGCTTGGAAGGAGAGTGGAAGTGACCATCTTGCATTGCCCCCACCCCTGGGTTGAAAGTATTTTTCCCTCTGCCCTCCACTTGCTGGCACCTTCTTCATCCTGATCATTCCCTGGGTTTGGTCATTGATGGCTTTAGGACAGGGATCCTCACAACTTTGGCTCGAGGACTCCTATAGGAAATTAGAAAAACCATGTTCTTGGATATTTTTAAGTTGGCATCTAAATCCTTTTTATCATAAGCTTGGTTTTATAAGATGTTATTCCCGGGTTATTATATTGCCACACCACAGCACTTTGATACCTACCATGATCTATGTAAGAGCTATAGCAACAAGAAACAAACTCTTCTTCAACACTTGGGAATTTTGCTTTATTCTTTTTCCTCCTTGAATTCCCCAACAGAATTTTATTGTACTATTTTATTCTTGTTCTTTAAATCCTTTCATTGCCCATTCCATCATACATACATTAAAGCTAATTAAAAATAATAATTCCTGTGACCATAAGGCTCTAAGTGGTAAAGTATTCTTTTTCTTTGAAATATTATTATAATAATAAGTGATATATAATTGATCAAAGTAACATATGTAAAATTTTGGTGAAAATACTAAATATGTAAAACAAAATATTTTGGAGAAGAACCTCTTAAGGAGAGACTTGAGGCTCCTTTTTGCAATTGATTTATGTGTTCAAGGATGAATATTAATTATTGCTACAACATTCATAGCAAAAGCAGAGAAGCTATATTGAATCACCAGTAAAGGGGAGGCTTGCTATAGTGTATTTATTAATCGTTGTTGTTAAGAGCATTATTTTGTAGGTAATTCACAATATTTTTTATTACATTAATGTAAATTTTATAAGCTCATGGTAGGAATGAATAAATGAGCAGAGATGTGATTGGCAATAGGGAGGGGTTTGAGCCCCAAGTGCAAAATGAATAGGATACACTTCAAATGTGTGTTTCTGCGACTTGAGGGTGCAATGTTGAGCAGCTGGAACTAAGTGTGGAACTTTTCACTCTCTCCTCTTTGAAATAGTGCAAATGGTATAACTGAGACAGGAGTGAGCCATGAGTGAAGAAGTGGCACCTGCCAAGTTGTTGCTAGTTATTGAAGAGTGTGCAAACGCAGAATGTGTGCCTCGTAGGAGACTGATGTTTCCCAGCCAGCTTTTCATAAGTCTTCACCACTCTAAACCTAAGTGCTATGGAGCTTTGCCACGAACTCACTACCTGGATAAAATAAGGCTGCCTTCAGCATTTCTTACCAATGCTCCCCCAGCTCTCAGCTTGTCCCTGGGGAGCTGGGGAAGGGAAAGACGGGTTTTTAAATTAAAGCTCATCATTCCCATCAGTTGGTGGATTCAGAATACCCCAGCACACCATTTCTTATTATTAATAGTACTATGGTGAGATGAAGAAAGATGGGCGAACACGCAGATAGACAGTGCCTTGAATGGAGGAGTCTCCCAGGCGCTGGCTGGGGCAGGTACTTGGAGGGCACTGCAATCTCCATCCCATGCCCCTCTTTGCGAGGCTGGGAAGCTAACTATGTGCTCGGTGCTGTCTTGCATGTAGGTTTGGGGACAGTTAGTGTGAGATGTGGAAGGCAGTGAGACAGAAGCAGCCTTTCTCTCGTCAGGAAGATTGGGAGTTTCTGTAGCAGGTCCCAGCATTTATTTTCCAGATTTCTGTGTGGCAAGAATCAGTCATGGCATTGGAAAGTTTTAGACATTGCTCTCTAAAATTAGAAAGTGCCAAAGTTTGGGGGTTCAATCTCCAGTTCAGGGGAGCATTTTGCGGATGAGTTCTCTATTGCTCCAGGGGGCCTGGAACTTGCATTTATAGCCTTTCTCGTAATTTTATAAGAACCTGATTGGACACTTGATGCTCTTTTTAAAACTCTGTAGAATCTCTTGGTTCCAGAAGAACCAAGGCCCTGGTTGTCAGTCATTGACCTGTCAGTGTATGTTGGTGGATTGGTGATGCTTCTGGGGGACAAAAGCTTATGAGTGGAGGGTAAAGTTTAACTATAAGAAAGAGCCTAAGAAATCAGAGGATGACTAGTGGGAGGTGGGGCTTCATTGCAGCTTTTTTCAGAACTATATTTGACTAATTCATCAGTGAACTATGAAGTCCAATGTCATCCAGTGCCAAGGACATTGCAGTGCTCAATTGGGGTTTGTTCAGTGAGTGACTACACAGTTACAGAGACTGGTGGAAGCACCACCTGATGAGAGGCCAATAGGACCCATTTTAAATCAACCTTTTAGAAGACTTTGAGTGAGAGGCAGCCCAGGGTAGTGAAAATGCAGGCTTTGGAGCCCTGGGATCTGGTCCCAGGCCGGCTTACAGGCTCTGCAAGACTGAGGAGTTGCTTCACCTCACAGAACTTTGCTTTCAATGGCAAAAAAAAAAGGGAAATTACAAAGGTATCTGAATCTCCAAATCATCATGAAGAGTAAGTGAAACAACGTAGGTGGAAGAAATACTTAAAGTATGTTGGAAGGCACAATATATATACAGTCATATCATTTTGTTCAAAACTGTGTATCTTAGTCTGTGCATTTTATTTTTTAAATATATATGTTATTTAAAGTTAGTAGAAGATGTTGATGTACAACTGTTCAAACAGAGTTTTATTTTTATAGAAAGAGCAAAATTGAGTGAACAAGCAATGTGTTGCTTTTGCTAAAGAAAAACAAGCCCAAGTGGGCAGAAGCAGGAGCAAGGAGGATGGAGGTCAGACAGGAAGGGGGAGTTCTCGGTTTGGATGTTGGAAGGCACGGGGCAGGTACCAGGGAGGCCTGCGGGCTTTGTCCCCCAGGAGCCAGGAGACCTGCCGTGGTGTCAGTGGCTGGACTCCTCAGAGGGCTCTGCACCTTCAGGCTCCTGCACAGGTTGGTTATTTATCTGCCAGGGCCTGGAGCTCGTCCCCTGGTTCCAGCTTCTCTCTTTCATCGCATCTGCTATTCTAACGTTGCACCCACTTGCGGCCCAATAATTAGTGTAGTTAAACTAATGTTTGACGCACGATGGGCACAGGATTCCTAAGCACTCTGGAGACATCTACAAATGCTCGTAGCTTTCAATGGCTACCATGCCTCGTGTCATTTGGAGGGACCATTCTCCTGTTCGAGCCAGGGGGCAGCCTGTGTTCTGTCTGGCCAGCTGTCAGGCAGTAGCAGCAAGGTGACTGGCCCTAACCTGTGCCCATCTCCTAGCCCACCAAGTGAAAGGGAGCCAGACAGACACACAGGCAGGCAGGCGGGCAGGCCGGCACGCAGGTACCTGTCATTTTCACTTATTTGCATCCTTAAAAAGCAACTGAGAGCAAAGTTAAAATTAGACTGTACTAAAGGCAGTTGGAGTTGAGGAAATTAGTTGAATGCTTCCTCGGTAATTGTCGGTAAGGATGTGAAGAGTGTGCTGTACCTGTGAAAAGCTGATAATAAACAATCCAGCAAGCCAGAAATAAACCCCCAGCTCATGTTTTCTGCTGTGTCTTGGGGGCTCCTTTGCACGCCTGTGTGTGTCTTTTTTCCTGCTCCTTTTCATTTTTGCCTGAGGACAGAAGCAAAGGTGACCGCTGATATCCGTTTACCCAGGACAGAAGGGAGCTCTCAGCTGGGAGCAGATTCCATTATGTTTACTGATTCTCTGAGCTCTTTGAGGCTCTGAGCTCAGCCCACGGAGCCAGATGTGGGCCCTGCCCCTCTGGGTATGTGGTAGGGTTGCTGAGATATGCATATAAATAAGTACAAGTCAAGATAGAAATGATCAGAAGCAAAGCCAAAATGCAATGAGAATGCGGAGGAGAAAGCTATCCAAGAATCCTCCTGGAGGTATGTGAACAGGACCTGGAAAGGTGGGGGTGGTTTGAATATTAAAGTTTTGAATATAAGGCAGTGTGAGCCCATCAGCAGCTCGGTTCAGATAGATCCTAGGTTGCACAAAATGGAAAAAAAGAGTAGAACATAAGAGAAAATTAAGGCATGGGGAGGGCCTTGAATTCTGGGCTAAGTCATGATAACAAATATATCGATAGAAAATGGAGAGCTAGTGAAAGCTTTTGTGTATAAGTAACAACTTTAGAACTGATCTTTGAAAGGCATTTTATGGTAACAGGGTCTGGGATGGCTTGGATTAGCCAGAAGAGTTAAGTGGGGGAGAACAGAGGTTATAATAGCCTTGAAATGGGCAGTGTCATGGGCCTGGAGACAGGACCTCCCATGTAAAGGCTGAGCATACAGCTACTCAGATGCTGGGCCACCTACAGCAATCAGAGGATCCTAACTGCCCCCAGAATGGCAGGTCTACCTCTTGGCTAGTTTTCCAGCCTCCCAAGGTCGTCGGGAGGCTGCAGGTTCTGCCTTGACAACAGTGGTGATCTCAGCATGCACCATTTGGGTCCCACATGCATTTTCTCACCCAACCCTTCACCCTGCCCCCGTCTCTGTCACTAATACTCCACCCAACTTTCTGGTTCTGTCTCCGCATGCTAAGATAGTTGAGTCAAAATACCTGACAATCCCAGAGGATGCGGCCCTAAATTCTGGAATTCTCTAGGGAAAGGTGCACGGGTGATAAGCCCGAGCGTGGCAGGGAGAGGTGGATTAGGAAGGCCAGCTCGCCCCACGGCGACAGACAGGAGGAGCAGAGCTGGGGTTTGCTCCACCTTCTCCCTGCCCTCCACTCCCTGAATAGAGCGCAGGATGTGTTGCCAGCATCTGCCGCATACGCTGTTGGGCTGCAGCAGATGATAAAGTGACAGGAAGATTGTACCACGATTTCCAAAAAGGCCCCCTGGGGAGGCTGTTGAGCGAGGGTGATTGATGGGGTTAGATTGTGATGCGTCGTTTAGGGAGAAGACAGTGGAGCTGGGAGAATGGAGGAAAAGAGGAAGCAAAGGGAGAGAAACCAGCAAAGAGGTGCCCCTCCCCCATGTGGACATGGACCCCGGTGCTCTCCATTAGGGCTCCCTGGCCTGTGACCGGAACAGAGGGCAGGGCCCGTGGCCACCCTGCAGCTCCCCAGACACCTGGGAGATGCGCACTTGACCGGCAGGAGTCCCGGGAGGCTCTGATGGGAGGAACTCTCCCTGTGGAACCTGCTGTCCTGAAGGTGGAGGACAGTCAAGAAGGAGGAGAGGTCAGCTCTTGAAGCTGGCCCAGGCCAGGGAAGGGCCAGCCTGGAAAGTGAGCGTCTGCAGAGCAGAGTCAGGGCTCTGGGCAGCACTGGGCAGGGGGAGAAACGTGCGATGGGGCCTCTTCCTGCTGCCATCAGGGAGGACTTTGGAAACTGCTCCAGTCAGGATGGGGGTGGGGAGGAAGAGATGGCGAGACAGAGGTGGGCGGAGGGAGGCAATAAATCTGTTATGACGGGGAGTCCCGGGCAGGTGGGGGCAGGAGGGCATTCATGCTCAGGTGAGAGGGTTTATCAGGGTCCTTCCTCTCCCCGCCCACTCGGGGAAACACCCTCTGGGCCTGCTCCACCCTTAATACGGGCATTAGCCCTTTCAGGACTGGGGGTTCCACAGGAGTGTTCCTCCGTCAGAGCCTCCCGGGACTCTGGCCACGCAGGCGCCCCCCCTCCCCGTCTCCCAGGTCTCTTGGGGGCTACTGGGTGGCCAAGGTCCCTGCCTTCCCATCCAGTCACAGGCCAGGGAGACCTTATGGAGAGCACGTGGGGGAAGGGAGCTCCCCTCTCTCTCTGCTGCTTTTCTGCTTTTTCCCTGACGGCTCCCCTGTCTTCTTCTTGTTCAGGGATCAACTGGGGGCAGCAAGTGCCATGTCCCTTCCCCATTGTGGGTCTGAACCAGAGACTATAACTCAAGCTGCCAGAGGACAGACTTAGGTTCATGAGAAGGAAAAGAAAGTCGCCCCAGAGAGGTGGTGTAAGATTCAGAGAGGGATGTGAGGGCCCTGGGGACACAGACAGAGCCCTCCAGAAGCCTCGCTCGTGTCTGGCTGGAATCACCTGGTTGGCAGGCAGAGGGCAGGACAGGTGTCCAGGGGCAGCAAGAGGTTTCTTCTTGTGTCTCTGCCGGATTCTTAAATCTAGTTCTCAGCAAGTGCTTCCCCTCCCCCACTCACCCCATCCCTTTGGTGAGAAAGAGACGATGGTGCCACTTGATAAAGGACAGGTGTATTTGTGTTTGTTTGTTTCCTTGAGACAGGGTCTCCCTCTAGAGTCCAGTGGTGTCATCATAGCTCACTGCAGCCTCAAAATCCTGGGCTCGAGTGGTCCTCCTCCTTCAGCCTGCCCAGTAGCTGGGACTACAGGCATGCACCAATACACGCATCTAAGTTTTTAAAAATTTTTGTTAAAAAAATTTTATCACACAGAGAAAAGCATTCAGAAAGCTCTGTTTACTAATCCAGGGTCTCACCCAGAATGGTCTTAAACTCTGGGCTCAAGTGATCCTCCCACCTCAGCCTCCCCAAGTGCTAGTATGAGAGGCATGAGCCACCACTGCACCAGCCACGGGGGAGCGTTAGATTCTGCAAACCTGCCCCAGGGCAGTGGTGGCAACAGAGGCCAGCCAAAGATGGGAGGGGGCTGAGGCTAAACTCAGAGCTGGGGGAGGACCTGAACCACTCTCCAAAAGAAAGATCCGGGGTGGGTGGTAAGAGGGTGTGCTGAGTGAAAGAAATGGAGGAGGTAATGCAGAAGAGCCAGAACGGCATGGAGATTCGGGGGAAAGAGTTGGAACAGGGATTTCAAAGCTACCACACACTTCTGCCACTACCCACACATACCATTATGCAAAACAAAAGAAGCTATTCCTTCTTTAAGACACTGGAGTAGCATCTGCCAGGAAATGCCTATAATAAATGTGTCTATCTACTCTGGTTGCAAGTGTGAATGATGCCCCCTAGAGTTGTGCAGTACACAACGCACATTGCTGGATACCACACCTCCGCTGCTGGGTCAGGGAGAATGTCGGGGAGACGGATTAGTAAACAGCTTTCCGAATGCTTTTCTCTGTGTGATGTGATATATGTCCCCCTTTGCTATCTCTTCAAGAACCTTTAGGGGGAAAAATGACACTGCTTTTCAAAGCTTTTGGCGTTAGATTTGCTTTTCTTTTTAATGTGTCACTGTATGAAAGCAGGCCTTAGGGCTGAAGCAGTATGGCTGAGACTTATTTAGATGACACCCATTTGCCCACACAGAAAACAAGCTGCATCGGGTGTGCACTTGAAGACGACTTGGCCTCAATAGAAGCAGCATCCGTCTCCGCAGCCCAGGGTTCCCGTTCTGTGAGGAGGCCACCAGGCAAGGGGGTGCCTCGGGGTCTGTCCTCCCGGATCTCCGGTCTATGGCATCAGTGTAGGGAGCTAAATCACGCAGAGCAGAGGGCGTGAAGAGCTGAGGTTCTGAGGCCCATGTGGGAGCCGCTCCAAACTTGGGCTGTTGATACAGGGGTAGAACATCTGAATGACCAAGCCAGAATTAATGGGGGAGCATCTTAAACCCAGGAAAGCTGGTATATGAAATAGCTTGTATATGAAACCAGCATATTGTACTCCAAGATTGGATTAATATACACAGCTATGATTTAATAAAAATAAATAAATAAATAAACAAACAAACAGAAAAGCTGCAAGCCAGGAGTAGACAAGTAGGTGGGCAGGGCCTGGCCTGCAGCCATCTTCTGAGCAATCCCAGCACGGACGTGTGTGGGCTGCGTTCATGGAAAGAAGCTGTGCAGTGACAAACACACAGAGAGAGCAGGGCTGTGCATGGCCCCCTCGCTCCTGCTGAGACCTGCTTTCTGCCACAGAACTCCCTGGGGCTTTCTGGGGGGCAGGCAGGCTAGAAACACCCTGGTTGCAGAGGTCATAGGGAAAGGCAGCAATTGTCAAAGTTGGTTGGGAGCAGAAGCCTCCTGTCTACCTGCCAGCCTCCTGGCTCAAGTCGCAGTCTCCTGAGCTCTGTGACCCTACACCCTTGGCCCCCAGTGACCTTGCATGAGGCCAGGGAGCGGAGGGGAGCCAGAGAACGGGTCAGAGCTATGACTCCCTCCAGCTGGCTAAGCGGGATTACCATCACATAATAAATCCAGGGCCGGGCGTGTTTATGAGGCTCTCGGAAGCTGCAGGAAGAATATCATTTAGAAAACATTTATGTTCACAAGGCGAAGGCAATCCTACCCCCCTCTTTTATTTATGAGGCATGTTGGGTAATTAAGTGAGAGCTGGGAAGGGAGGTAGTTGGGAGACAATCGCCCCTAAATAATCCTGCCTGGTGAAGCCACCATCTGGGCTGCCGTGCAGCACGGATGGCCCCCATATGGTTGGATAGTTTATGAGCAGTGCAGGGATCCAGGGGCTAAAGAAGAGATGCCCAGGAAATATAAATAGATTTACACAGATGTGGTCTGAGCGCCTGGAGGGCGGAGACCACATCTTATTCATTGTTCTATCCCCGGAACCGAGCACAGTGCCTGGCTGGGCCGAGAGAGGTAGTTACTTAATGCACATTGTTGAATGAATTCATTTATCTATTCATCCAAAAACAATTTGATGGGTGTCTCCCTGTGCCAGATTCTGCCCTGGGCGCACACTGCTTTGTAACAATGAATAAGACAGACAAGCTGTTGCCTTCATGGAGCTTCCAGTTTAGCGGGGGAATAAAGCATCCAAGAAATAAGGACTCAAATGATGGTTTCACTGTGGTGGATGAAGTAAAGTTGGCAGGGGCAGAGGGAGGAATAAATTAGAGGTAATTTGGAATAGTGCTTTGCAAGGCCGAGGACACTTGATAACTAAGTCAAGGTCAGAGCAAAAGCAGAACACTATTTCAGCATAAAAAGGCCCAAAAGTTAGACCTGGCTGGGCTCACCAACATGCTTGATCAGTGAATGAATTCTGTGTGATCTGGGGGATTCCAGGGCTAAGTCATAGAAGTTACAGCTTCCCCCTGCACCTGTTGGAATGCTTGCTTTTATACATTCCCTCACATGGACCATCCGTGAAGGCCTTTCGTGAGAAGCCCAAGCCACTGAGCGAGGTCCTGGAGGAGGACCCAACTCTCCTGTGTTGTGCAGAGACAGAGAGAGGCCGAGGACCCAGGAGGCGCTGGGCAGGGCAGTGAGGCACCTGACTCTCTCCACCTGACGCCGTGAGATCCGGAGATGAGAGGCCCAGCCAACTCTTTCCCAAATCCCCAAATCATACAACTGTGAACTTAATAAAATGGTTGGTCCCACTCATTATGTTTTAGGCTAATTTCTGTAACAATAGATGACCAGAAAGAGACCTGCAAAGCTACATGTCCACTCTGCTGGCTCATCTGAGCGTTAGCCGGCTCTGAGCAGACTCTTCCTGGCCTCAGGCTCCCTGGTGAGAGGCAGCTATTTCAGCAGGAAGAATAGAGGCCAGCTCCCCCAGTTCACAGCTCCCTGGAGGTCTGAGCAGATGCAGGGCTGTCAAGCCTTGAGCTCAGTGACCACCATGCCCAGGGCCCCTGGGTGTGGCCTGGCCTGGCACATGGGTGCCTCCAGCCTTGTTGTTAGAACGAGCCCTGGGGTAGGGGAAGGGAGGGTCCTGTGAGGACAGGATGCTGGGCTCAATGCCAGCTGCTGGGACAGGGCCGAGGAGGCGGAGCCAACAAGGGGACGATGAGCTGACCATCTCAGCAGGCAGGCTGGGGGGAGTAGAGGGATCAAAAGTCACTCGGGACATACGGTTCCTGGAAAAAAAGCGTTTCACGCCACTAAGTATCACCAAATTGGGTTTTGTGAGGGAAGTGAAGTCTATCTTTAAGACCTAAAAAAGACGTTTGCCATCAGTTCCTGCTTAGTGCTTTACTTATGCTATTAAGCTTCCATTTCATGCACAAATAAATTATTCAGAGAGCACCGTAGCTTAGTTTCAGCAGGCAAACAGTGGCCGACCAGTGCCTTCCTATTACTCTGGTGTCAGCGCACAGAAGGATGCTGGATGCGGCTCTGGCAGATTAACAAATCAGTTTTGCTACTGTTCCCTCAAGTGCTGCCAAACTGTCTAAAACCCCAGGAGTGGGAGGCGCACAGCGAGGGAACTGGCCACTCTCTGCACCACCGTGCTTCATATCAGGAGATCAAAGAAGCCACTATGTGAGAGCCTGGGGTCTCTCCCCGATAGCAGCCCCCAGCTGAGTTCTCGCTATTTCGGTATTCGAGCAGCGTCCCTGGGTAGGGGACAGGACCCTCCAGGTCTTCTGATTTCTGGGTTATGTCCCCACAGCCCAGGGGCACGTGCTCACCCTTCTGTGCCACTAGGACCAGCACAGACTTCGTCTTTCTTCTTCACTCATAATTGACCATCTTGTGGGCCTCAGCTTTCAGGCAACATTTTAGACAAAAAAGCTGTAAGGCCCTTCACTCTATCAGTAATTCCACTAGATTTTAGTTTATCTTACTTACTCTGGCTTTTGAGGAAGGTAAACCAAGCAGGAACGTTCTGACCCAGTTTTAGTGGCTCCAAATATGTCCTCGCCTGGGCTTGCCACACCATCAGAAATTCCGTCATTTAAGAGTTAGCCCTCTGAGTTAATGACTCTCTGTTTGCCCTCAGTTAATTTCAAATGACCTTAAGCGTGATACCATATGAACCCTTAGTAACCACAGGCATTCCAGGCCTTCCCAGGAGTTGGCTCTCTCGCACACCCACAGCTCCATAAAAAAGACATCACTCCGTGTTTTCCCGACTCATGGGTTCCACGCAGCTCTCTCTGCCCCACCAGCTTTGCCCTCTGCTTCCCAAGCCATCCCGAGCATTTCTGCGTCTGATCTCATCCTGCCCTTTCCCTGTCCATGGCCTTGCCTGACATCTGCGACTGGCCCTTTCGGTTCTCTCAGGCACAGTTTAGAATTTCCCCCACTTGCTGTGCTCTGGACCATCCTGGGTAAATACCCGCTGGTAACCTGGGATCATACACTCCTAATGCTCCCCATATTTGCCCTGCCCTTGAGGGGTAGGGGAGCCGACACCTCAGTGTTGATTAGCTGGGCTTCCAGGGAAGATTGGGGAACCCTGGTAATGGTCCTGCTGAGCAACGAGCCCTGTCAACCAGGGCTCCTGGGGCTCTTTCAGGGGTCTGAGTCCTGAGCACAAGGTGAGAGGAAGTGAAGGTGCAGAAGCCCAAAGGCAGTCCCTAGCTCGCCGCAGCGTTGCTGACAAGCAGCCCATTTTATTCTAGTCCTGGCTCACAGCCCTTGACCGCTATTTATTAGTGAACCCAGAGATGGCCACTGAATTATAGAGACCTTTCTCCTGCAAGGCCACGGAGGTAAAGGACTTTGACCAAGATGACAGAGTCATAGAGCGGCCAGGCTGAATGGCCAGTGCCCCTGCTCTGTCCCTCCTGTCTGTCTTTGTCAGGCTGCTGGCCTTAAAAGAGACAGCATTAGTGCCAGTAATTCATGTACATTATTACATGTACATGTATTACATTACATTCATGTAATTAGTACATGGCGGCTCTGAGACACGGCAAGGACTGTTTGGAAAGACAGTGCCCTGGGCTGCCTAAGCAGAAGACACTCAGATGGGCGAAGGAGCAGACTGCCAACATGTACAAGTATTAATAGTTTACCTAAGAACGGAGATGGAAAAAGTTTATGATTGATCAATTCCCGTATTCTCTGTGCGATTATTATGTTGCTCAGAATAGTCCATGAAGTATTTCCTGCGAGGCAAGGCTTAGGGATCTGTGGTGGGTCGTGGACACTCACCCATCCATCTGGCGGATGAGCATTTTTGCCTAGGTCAGTAGTAGGTGTTGAGAATCCAACAGGGAACAAGATAGACAAGACACCTGCACTCGGAGGCCTTTGGGTCTAAGGAAGGCCACAGATCAGTCAGTTATCATATAGATCCATGAGGGCTCTGGTACGGAGAAGCACAGTGTCACAATAAGGTGACCCTCTATGTGACTGTCCAAGCCAGAATACTGAGGACAATGAAAGGGAGCATTGTTAGTGACTGTAGCAGGACAACAGGTGCAAACTAGCATCATCCTGGGCCAACTGGGACATCTGGTTACTCTAATGAAGGAAAAAAAGGCCAAGATGGGTGAGGGATCAGGAAGGCTTCCTGGAAGAAGGTGCCTACATGCGGACTTGCAATAACTTTCCTTCAGTAAGAGGATTCCCAGGGCACATGGCTGTGATAAAATTGTAGGCATACATGAGATTCAGAATCTGCCTTTATTCATCTTACCCACTGATTTTAATGTATGCCATGTCACTCCATCCCCCGGGTATCCCCATGTTCTCCATCTGGTGATCTCTTAACCAGTTTTCCCCATTTCCATCCTTCTAGAAGCAAAGCCATTTCCAGAAAGTGCCAGACACAAGCTCTAATTGCAACAAACAGCCCCTGACCCTTTAGGATGATTAGAATTTCCTCCCTTTGTTCAAGATGAGGAGTGGTCAGAACGAAACTGCTTTCCCAAGGACAAGACAATGTCAGTTTTTCTATCTATACAATGAATTTTGTGCCCTTGGTTGAACCAATACTTTCCTGTAATTTTTTTTTTTCCTAATGTGACTTCTCACTTCTTTTTCCCTATTCTTTTTTGTCTGGCTTTTATGTCTCTTGTCCCCCAGGCATGGCTCCGATGTTTTCTCACTGTTGTCATAGTCCCTGTCACTCATGTTCTGACCCACTGCCATATTAGCATTTCCCGGTCCCACACTGGCATCCTTCATCCGTAAAACATCCTTGTCCATGGCAAAAAAAAAAAGAAGAAGAAAACTAAAATGTAGGTACCAGTGGTAAAAAGAGGCCAGTCACTGCAGTGCCTGGCTAGATTTTTAAACAGAATTATTGCTCAATTAAGCTCCTCCGGGGGCGACATTGACTATGGTGTTGCTGGTCACAGCTAGGAGGTAATGAAGTATGGAGGTGAGAGTCTTCTCCGCAGTAAGATGCAGTGTGGTAGAGAAAGCCGGTGACCAGTGACGTGATGAGAGAATAATTATAGCAGCCAAGAGCTCTCATTGTCTCCTGTAAACTCAGCCTGGTTCATAATGCCTCATCCTCCCAGGTCTCTTTAATCTTGGGGGACTAAGGTGAAAGGCAGAAATAAGCAAATTTACCCTTCCAACTGTCTCCTCCAACCCAAGAAAATGTTACATGTGCTACCTGTGATTGTGTTGTAATGATTGGCTTTGTCGATAAGTGAGGTGGGGACCCCAGCATTTCGTGGTAACTTCCTTACAGTTGCATAAGAGCAGATAAACCAGAAAGCACTGGTGAAGCATTGCTGCTGGGCAGCTTCTTCATCCAACCACTTGGGGCAGGGTGTATGTGTGTGTGGTGGGAGAGGAAGGTCAGGAGGGAAGGTCGAAAAAGCAGAGATGGTTCAGAAGGGGATAAAGAAAACAGTTATAGAAGAGGCTTTGGAATACAACAAGAAGTCTTCCACATGCATTATTAAACCCAGAATATAGGCAGTATCCTAACCAGTGCCTGGAAGATCATAATAGCCCTCCCACACCAAAGAAGACACACTAGGCAGAAAAGATTGCGCAGAAGCTTTCAAGTTTGGAAGTTGTCCCTTCAACTGGGACAACTTGAAGGTATGGAGGCCTGTGTAGTAACAACTAGGAGTGAAATTGAAGTAGAAAGGGGAAAGTGGTATGATCGATGGGTTCTGTGTGGCCATCCCATGTGAGCAGCCGAGGACAGACACCAGGAAGTGTCCATAATCTGGTATCATTTGTGAGGCCCCAAAGAGGCCTTGCTGGTGGGTGCCAGACTGGGGCATAGCAGCCTCAGACTCAGAATCAGGGGAGAAGGGAGAGGTGCCCGGTCAGGGCTGATCAGGGACAGTCCCTGGCCTCTTCTCCTTCCCTAGCATTCTTAGGAAGGGGCTCAGCGGTTAGCAGCAGCCCCGCAGGGCCCTGAGATCTCCATGTTCTCCATCACTGGCTGTGCCGGAGCCTTCCTTCTGTACAGTCTCTCCTCACTTGTGACTTCCGTTCTTCTCAGCTAACCCTTGGAATGTCCTAATAAAATCCTACTTACAAGTGATGAAGAAAATGTGTCCCGGTGGAAGAAACCAAATTGTTATTCCACTTGCGAGGTTAGTAGCCGAACAGAAACTGCTCCCATGAGGAGCAGGGGCCCCTTACCAATGCACCTTGCATGTTCATGGTAAATGTTGTTAACTTCCGGTTCTGGGTCAAAAGCTGGGATGCTTTTCAAATGACCACCACGAAGGAGGATTCAAGTAGGCAGTGGGGTAACACCGCTGGGTGGTCAGCGGGAGTGTGGGCCTCTGAGGCCACCGTCCCCAGCTGGCGCAGGGACTCACAGGCTGCAGGGCCCTAGCCAACATCTGTGTCAAAACACTGGGGTCAAATGGGGTGATTGTGGCCTGAAATGTGAAGGATTTAAAACCCTTCATAGCATCATTTCTGGTTTATTATCCAGACTTTTATTTTCTGTGGAAGGGTTGATGGCTTTGGTTTATGAGAATCAATTAATGCCTGACGGATTCCTGGAACACCATTCTCATTGTCATTGTCATCTCTTCCCTTCCCCACGATCCGTCTCTCTCTCTCTCTCTCTCTCTGTCTCACACACACACACACACACACACACATTGTTTCTCTTGTCATAACAATTGGAATATTATAGAGTAGAAAATGATTGTCTTTAAAGCAGACATGGAGTAGAAGTGAGATTGGGGGGCATTCATTGCACACTACAGCTGAGAGAAACCACCCAAGTGGGTAGTCTTTCACAGTTGAGGACACAGAGATGCAAAGATAAAAGTTTGTAACACAGGCGGTATATGACTTTCTTGTTGAGCAGGAAAAAAAATCCAGACCTGGCTGGGTACAGTAGCTCATTCCTGTATTGCTAGCACTTAGGGAAGCCGAGGCAGAAAGATCCCTGGAGTTCAAGGAGTTCAAGACCAGCCTGAACAAGAGAAAGATCTCATCTCTACTAAAAATAGAAAAGTTAGCTGGGTGTTATGGGGGACTTCTGTAGTCCCAGCTACTTGGGAGACTAAGGCAAGAGGATCACTTGAGCCCAAGAGTTTGAGGTTGCTGTGAGCTATGATGCCATGGAACTCTACCCAGGGCAATAGACTGAGACTTTGTCTCAAACAAAACAAAACAACCACCCAGATCTGATTTCACCCACAGGCCACATAACTACCTCCCCCCATGCGAGCTCTCACTGTGCTCAGGGTGACGTCCCCTGTCTTGTGCTCTGTGCGTGCACAGGTCTCCCCAAAGACCACCGTGTCCACCTGCTGTATACATGCTCTACCGTGGCTCTCCTTGAAGGATCAGGGGAAAGCGCAAGTCGTCGTTCTGAGACTAACTTTCCAGGACGCTTCCCTGAAGATCACCTGGCCCTTCATGTTACTGGGAGGAAAACAAAGGATCTCATGAGAATCCCACAGCCATTCGAGAAAGCCTGGCTGTGACCAGTCTCCTCGTCCTGATTCTTCACTTCCGGCCTCCCTCTCTATTGACTGCTGGGACCCCCAGCTCCAGCCCAAGCTCCATTTCACCCTCCTGGTGATGAAACCAGAGTATGGAAGAACATGCGACCAGGGCCCAGGTGCTGAGCCAAGACCCTAAGTCTCTTCCTTTTGCTTAACACAAACCCGGAGCAGCAAAGGAGAGCCGTGATGAGGTCACTGCATTCCTGGTGGACACAGAATGTCTTTCTCCAAGCCTGCCAGGCGTCCGGCTCCGTCTGGCTCAGGCTGGCAGGCTCAAGCTGAACATTCTCTCTCTACCGGAAAATGAGCATTCTTGGAATCTCAGGACATAGCCATGGAAGAATAAGTACACAGACCCACAGAGGTGTGTGTGCACGTGTGTACACACCCTCCTACACCATGCACACGTGCAACACACCCACAGCTCAGAGCAAGAGCTGAGGAATAAACATGCCTGACGCACAGCCCAGTCTGATCCCCAGAAGGAAGGATTCTCACAGAGCTTGAGTCCACCAAGAGCAGGGTCCTGGATTTAATAATGTCTTATTTCCTCAACATTCTTCTCTGTAAAATGGAAATAATGATATCTATATGAAATAGTTGTCGTGAGAACTAGAGAAAAATAGAAAGCCCTCACCTAGTATCTGCATTCATAAATGATCACTGAAGCTATCATGACTGTATGTTGGGGTGTCTTTCCAGCTTGCTATCATTCCTCTTTTCTCTGGTGATTTCCTTCCTATCCAAAAAGAGGGAGGTGCCTCACATCTAGAACCCATCAATCAACCTGATGGGAAAATAGGGTCCTTCCCACCTAGAGCCCCCGATCAACCTGATGGGAAAAGAAGGGGGTGTCTCCCACCCAGAATCCCCCCAGCCAACCTGATGGGAAAAGGGAATCCCATCAGGAAGCATAGACCTGAAATGGGCCAGCAGGAGACGCTTCCTAAATTTAGAAATAGGTCCAAGAGGGAAATGAATCTTGCCAGGTGTCTGGGACTGTAACCGGCAAACTCACGGACTCTGAGCAGCCACGTTGGGCGATATGGAAAGCCGATCTCAGGGAGACAAGCAGGAAGAATTAGACAGCAAAGAAAGCAAGCCCCGGTCCGGCCACATTCCTGCAGCTACCCTGCAGCCTCGCCATGCATTCCCCTTGTTTTCCTCAGGCTAGCTTGCACTGATTTCTGTTCATTGCAACCAATTTGTCCCTACTAGAAAAAGATGATGATGCCACCTCTACAATAATGATTACATGAATATACAGATAATTTTTATCTTTGACCTCTGTATCCCCAAAGCTGCTTAAGAATGTGGCTTTCTGGGTGGCGCCTGTGGTTCAGTGGGTAGAGCGCTGGCCCCATATACCGAGGGTGGCAGGTTTGAACCCACCCCGGCCAGCTGAAATAGCAGTGGCAATTGCAACAAAAATAGGAGGGTGTTGTGGTGGGCACCTGTAGTCCCAGCAACTTGGGAGGCTGAGACAAGAGAATTGCCCTAGCTGAAGAGCTGGAGGTTGCTGTGAGCTGTGACGCCACAGTACTCTACTGAGGGTAACAAAGTGAGACTCTGTCTCTAAAAAAAAAAAGAATGTGGCTTTTTCTGTTGCTTTTAAGAAGATAATGACGTAGACATTGGAATTGGCAGTCCTTGGCCTCGGCAGCTGTCACTAAATATGAGGAGAGAAGAGGGTTGATTGGAGGGAGGACAAAGATGTCTCCCTGCCTGATTCTCTTCTCTCTACTTCACGTCTGCTTTGGGACCTACCTGGCTCAATAACAACTGGATGGTCCTTTGGAGCTCTGCCCCTTACCTTGGGAAAAGAACCCTTCTGAGCTCCGGAGATGCTGGCGTAACACCACCATTGTGAAGCCCCAGATACAAAGGTGAGTGCTGGATAGGTGGTAGCTATTACTATTATGATTTTGCCACTTTGTAAGCAACATCTACAGAACATCCTTGGGTACTTAACTATTTCCAAATATAGGAGACAGAGCCTTTGTGAAGCAGAAGAGGAAGGGGAATTTTCTTTCCCGATGGCTGGTGGTGTGCAACCCTAGGCTGAGCGTCGGCAGAGACCCTGCAGGATTCGGAAGCCCCCACTTGGACCCACCTAAGCTACCCTCAGCCAGCACTCTCCTTCTTTATTTGGGGGCCACCCCATTTATTGGTAGTCAACGTCTTACTAGGCACTCTGGGAAGGTAGAAAAACAAGCCAAAAATAGGACACGTGGTAACCTCCTCCTTGCATACATTTTTATAAAGCAACGTAAGCACCATGTGCCACACATGAGGGGTCTGTGCACTGTGAGGGGGCGGAGTGCAGAGTTAAGCAGACCAACCAAGTTCTCATAGGATAAAAGAACTCAGCATGGTGATAGGGAGATTGGGAGGGACAAAACAAGAGTTCAGAATGTGTAACGTTGTTCACATGCTGATCAGTTACTCAGGACAGCACCCACGTAGGCACTGAGACGCTTGGGACAGAGAGGGTGGCTGTGCAGGGTTGCTGACGCTGCTTCTCAGGTATCTAAGGTGTGGGAGTCATGTGCCCTAATACGGAAGTTTTCAGCCATGGCTGCACATTGAAACCAGCAGGGGAGCTTTAAAACAACACCCATGAATGCTTGTTGTATCCACAGAGCATCTGGTTTCCTTGGTGTGGGTGCTGCCCAGAAACTGACATTACTCCCCCCCTCCAGATAATTCTAATGTGCAGCCAAGCTGAGGACCTTTGCCCTAGAGAATGCAGATGCCCGGCAGTGGAGGGCGCGGCCCCAGTGCTCTCTCTGTGTTGATGTGAACGAGCTGGGTGTGCAGAGCTGGGAGGTCTGGGGCCAAAGGTGAAGGTGACTTACCCATACTGACCCATCGTCGCCCTTCCGTAGGGCCTGATTTCACCCCAAGAGTGACCTAAGCTGTGGCATGCTTCCAACACCTTCTCTGTTGCCACACTGCTCACACCCCCCAGGCTGCCACCCACGAGGTCTGTGCCTGAAGGAAAACTTGCAGTGCCTGTGGCCAGATAGACCATTCATTGTGTGAAAAGGAAGGTCAGCCCAGCTGAGTGGGCGGCAGTAGCCTCTGCTGGCTGCCAGAACAAAGAGACTGCGGGTAGCTGCGTATTTTCAAAGTTCTGACTACACTTTGAGCTCACTGATGCTGCTTCCGCTGACCAGTATCTTGGCAGTCGGGGGTGGGGAGTGACGTGCGAGGAGAAGAAGGGAAGAGAGCTGTTTCATTGCTCCAAGCCCAGGGCAGGGCTGGAAACCTCTCCAACTCATTCCAAACTGATGAGAAACCCAATGGGCTGCAATCCTAGTATTCTGCATCAACATCTCATCCTTGGCTAATTTATAATTAGCACCTGCTTATGAGGCACCATGTGCCACCCATGGGCTGATCCAGGGGGGCACGGAGAGCCCTCTGCACCTGTAGAAGACACACTCAAAAGTGGCTGCTGGGTCATGCCTTTAGTGACCACCACCCATACACACTGCACTGAACCATAGGCCCCTGCAGCCGTTCCCTATCAGCACACGGCCTGCCACGCCCCTGGGCAGGGTTGATAGGATAAAGGTTGAGCCCCTGACCCAAACTGGGCTAATTAGAGGATTTCTCTAGGAATTAGTGAGGGGACTTCATTCTCTCCACGTGGCTGGACAGGTAACTCAGAACCTACAGAGAGGGGGTGGGGGTGAAACGGAGTAACACCGAAACGGAGGAAGGTGATTCCCATGGAATAATCAGGAATAAATCTCCTATCTGTACCATCCAAACACCTCCTTGCCCTTGGCATTCCCAAGTCATTTGTATGACTTTCTAAATAATTATAAATTATCTGTTTGGCCTGGCATGATCATTTACATCTGTAATACTAGCCTTCTGGGAGGCTAAGGCAGGTGGATTGCTTGAGCTCAAGAATTCAAGGCCAGCAAGAGTGAGACCCAGTTTCTATTAAAAAAAAGAAAAAACAGAGCGAGACTCTGTCTCAAAAATATATATGTGTATATATGTGTGTGTATATATAAGTATATTTGTATAAATTATTCTTTAAGAGTTTAAGCTGTCTTCTTTGATCCAGTTCTATTCATTGCTCTATCTTGGAAAATTTGCCTCTGCCAGCAAGCATATCAAACGTAATATCATTATCTCTAGTTTCAGTGTTTTTTCAACAATACAGAGACAATTTTCTTCAAAAAAAAAAAAAAAGTTTAAGCTGTCGTGAGTTTATTTCTGTTCTCTGGAACTACTAATAATAAAAGCATGCATTTATATAGTGTTCACTTTTGAGCCAGGCACTGCTCCAAGCACTCTTTATATATTAACTCGTTTAATTTTCACAACATCCTTGTGCATGACGTACTGTGAGGATCCTTAATTTATGGATGAAGAAACTGAAGCACAGGGAGAGGCAGTGAGTTGCCTCAGATGATACAGACCAAACGGAGTAATCAGATTTTATTACATTTTTATGCAAACTCCATGAAGAGACAGGACACTCAGCACACAGCTGGTATCAGCATAAGATGTGGGACAAAGTGCCCAAATGGCCACAATTTAGAAAAGGGCGGGGGCAGCCACCGTAGGCCAGGAAAGCTGCCTGGAGGAGGTGCAAAGCCCTCCCACGTGGAGGGGACAGTCAGCCAGCGGCACAGGGGCGGGAGTCCGGCATGGGCCTGACCAGCATGGGGGTTGTGAGGCGGTCCCGAGACCTGCCCTGGAGGTTTGGGCTGGAGAGACCCGGAATGATGGTGGGGTGAGGGAGATCCTCCTGCTGGCATGGCAGAAGGAGACAGGAGGCTCTGGCAGCCCCAGGGTAAGCCCCCGAGGGTAAGGGGTGCGGGCAGCAGGAAATGGAAAGACTGATTCCTGTCTTGCTTCAATTTCCAGACATGCTCCAGTTTGTCTAAGAGGCTTGAAAGACCCAGTTTGGGTTTCTTCTTTCCTTCTGCTTAAAGAATCTCTGCCGTTCACAGCAGGGGAGAGTCTAGCCTGCCCATCAGCCATCAGTGGGTGCCATAGAGGGTCCCCTGGTGAGCGCGGCGGCACCGAGTTCCCCGTGGGGCCGTAAAGGCAGCAGAGGCGCAGGCCCGAGAACCTGCCTGTGGACAGCAGGCTGCACCCCCGCCTGCTTTCGGAAAAATAAACACCCCTCTCTGAGAAATACAGACACGGACAAAACCTCCCAATGCTTCCAACCCTTTTTCTGTGGCCTTTGCGTAATGTGGACTTTCATGCGCACAGGAGACAGGTGATGGGGAGGGGGAGATCCATGACGGAGCCTCAAGCATGAAAGTAAAAAATGGATTTCAATAAAACATGATATAAAAACATGAAATAACTGTAAATGGAATTGAAAGCAAATGACATAAAACTCCAGCACAAGGCTGCTCATTGCAATTCTGGAAACTTTACTTTTCGCAGCTGCACCGCATCAGTATTCAGGGCTTCTTTTCTTCCCGCTCCTGTGAATTTGTCACTTGTGGGGCGGTGCGGTGGCTCTCTGGTTTCAAATCGCTCCTGCTTTCCCTCTAAACCTCAGGCGACAGAGACTCAGCAGGTATCCATTCTTCCCCAGGGGAGAGGCATGATTTGGTGACACCAAGGGGGAGGTCAGGGCCAGAGCTGAGGAAGGGACACCTCTGGGTGTCCTCCCCAAGGACCCTCTTCACTTCTCAGTAAAACAGAAGCCCAGGGCCCAACCCAGAGATGTCCCTGGAAAGAGGGCAGGTGAGGGGTGGCCCGGGAAACACTGGCTCCCCTGTCAACCAGTTGTCAGGGAGTCACAGTAGGGCGAGAGCAGGCCTGGGCTTGTTCCTAAGTGGCAGAAAACTTACAGTGTCCCTCCAAATGCGGCAGCATCCTCTCCACCAAGGATGGGTTATCAGGGGGATACAAAAGCCAAAAGCCTTAGGCACCTGACCTCCATAAATTTCCCTAATCCAATCCTCACGTCCTGATTAGACATCTTCATCTTCTGGGCCATTCTGCTCCTCCCTCTCTGGGAAGTCAGCCAAGCCATGCCAGGCCCACCAGCTGCCTCCCATCTGAGTGTCAGGGCTGAAGGAGGTTGGAGTCGGTGACCTGGAAAGTCCCTTCCTTCTCCCGGCCTCAACGTGGAATCGTTGCCTCCTGAAGCGATTAACAGTAGGAAGCTTCCTACGTGTTGGGGGTCTAACGTGTGTTACCATTTTTAATTCTCACCTTCATCCTCAGGGGCGGCCTTATCATCTCTGTTACATCTGAAGAAACTGAGGCTCAAAAAAGTTAAGGGCAAACCATAAACCGTGTGGTGAGGAGGTGGAGTGGTGACAGGCATGGGTTCGGGTCACAGACCGACAATGGCAAGTCACAGCTCTGCTTCTCCAGCAGCAAAGCCTGGACCCGGCGACTTGCCCCCTCTGAAGAATATGAGACGGTACCACCAGTGAGCATCTGGCATATACCCAACACTTAGTGGGAGCGGGTAGCGGTGGCTGTTATTTATTTTTTATTTATTTGCAGTTTTTGGCCAGGCCATGTTTGAACCTGTCACCTCTGGTGTATGAAGCCAGTGCCTTACTCCTTTGAGTCACAGGTGCTGCCTGTGGCTGTTATTCTTGGAGTGAGTGGCTCGGCTGGGATCACACAACCGTCAAGAGGCTGAAGTGGGGTCTAAGCCTGGTCCCTCCATCTCTAAAACCTGTGCCCTTCCCATAAGTCACACCCTTCTCCGGTTAGCTCACCAGGCAGCAGTAGAAAGAATCCTTCACTGGCCATCAGCAGTATGCTCGGGAATGTCCCAAGCACTTCCCTTAAAAGATTCTTTCTAGTTCTCTCAACAACTCAGAGGCAGGGCCCATTACCCATCCTGCTTTCAGATGTGGAGACTGAGTTCCCTACGACCCAGCTAGTTACGTAGCAGAGGCAGGATTTGATCCCTGAATTCTCTCCCCTCCAAAGTCAAACCATTAACCGCTACGCACACAACCTGCCAAGTATGATACTTTTTACCTGTGCACCGACACTCTACTAAGCGCTGGGTCTCCTCGGAAGCGAAGTCATCAGGATTTTGTGATGCATGGGCTGTTCCTGAGCGGGTGGCAGTTAGTCTGTGGGTAGAGATGCTGGGGGCTTGGCCAGATTCAGGCAACTTTTCAGGAACACCAGCCATTGCAGATGCAGCTTCCTCCGGAAAGTTCCCCAGCTCACCTGGTCGCTCCAGACACGGATGATGGAGCCTTTGCCCTGCAGAGCTTGGGCTCAGGAAGACTTTCCTCTCTTCCCTGGGTGTGTGCTAGATCGGTGGGTGGCTAATTTCCCCCAGTATCTGAACCCCCGTCCGTGCCCATCTCAGATGGTGAGTCTTGATGTGAGAGATGGTTAGCTGGGAGCAGAGAGGCAAGGGCAGGGAGGTTAGTGCAGGGAGGAAGCATACACAGGGCCCTCCATGCAGGGAAATGCCTGGTCCTGTAATTCCCCACATGAGTACCCTGGGCATCACCTTATGAGGTTCAACATTACAATACAAATGGAATGATTTGTACATTCCAATACACATGGAATGATTCTCAGCTTCTGAGAATCAAACCCTGCCCCCCTCTGCTGATTCACTGAAGATAGCGACTGCCAGGTACCTGGCCCAGACACCTGCCCCCCCTCCCCCCAGGTGTCACTGCACCTGGGAGGCCAGAAGATTCTCCAGGGTGACTGAGATTCAGCTCCTGCCTGGGCTGCCAGGATGCTGGACTTGGCACAGCCAGCAGGCCTGGAGATGAGAAATGCAGGCCCACGTCAAAAGAAGCGCTTTTGAAGTCTCAGCTTTCATCTCCCGGTGCTCCTCCAACCAGAAGTGACAGGGAGGGATAAAATGCAATTTATTCACCAGCCCAGGAGGCTCATTTCCAAACACAATAGCCGTGCCAGGCAGTGGGCCTTCTCTAGAAGAGACAGAAGGGAAGAAAGGAAAGCAAGAAAAAAGAAAAACATCTGAGCAGAAGCAAGGCATTAGAGGAAGGCCTTGCATGGATGGGCAGGTCCGGAGAGCGTGGGTGACAAAGGAAGCTGGGGTCCCTGTTTGGTACCCCAGACACCTCTGCCTCGGGCCTATCTGGGAAGAGACAATGGCAGCTTCCTGGGGATGGCGCTTGCGTGAGATTAGAAATAAGGCTACAGATTAGAAGTCAGGCCACAGGCACTGGGAATTGAAGGAATCAGACAGACTTGAGGCAAATAAAGTCAAGGCACGCTCAGCCACTCATCTCCGTGGTGAGACAGCAGTCGCGTTTGGGGCACAGGGAGGTGGCATTTGAGAGCAATGTCCAGAGGAAGGGCGGTTCTTCCGGAATCTTCTCAGGCTGCAGAGGGCAGTCACTTCCCCTATCTGAGCTTCCCTCGTTCCTCCACAAAAAAGCAAAAAAGAACACTTAATTTAATCCTGTGGGTTTTGAATTAAAAGAACTATCATGTACAGAAAACACCGAAGTGGCACCCAATGTTCAAAAGAATATTTAAGACATTTTTAGCTGTTCTCTTGTCACAATGCCCTACCCCGGCTTGTTTTCGGGGCAAACTTGGAACGTGTCCTCACCGTCTGCATTTGGCTTCTCTCAGACACTCACGCCCAACCTCATCCTTGTCATCATCACGTCTGTCAGCGCATCTGTCACACTGGGTGGGTTGTACCCTGGCTGAGTTCATCCACTGGCCAAGCACCAAAAATCAAAATCAATATTAACCCAAAGCCAAACATCACCATCACAAAAAGAACTTCTGGAATTGACAGACAAATCTGAAATACTACCAACAATAATTATTAATATGCTTGTCGAACAAAAAATTTTCGTTGGTAAATTTCAGAAGTTGGGCGTTTGTAGCTCAGGAGCAGTCGGCTGTACCACCCCCTCCTAGCCCCCAAATTCTGATGGCTGCTCGTTTTCAAGCGAGGTGAGTGGAAGAGCAGCGTATTCATGGTGTGTCTTATTTACTTCCGATATATTTATTTTGTTCATACTCATTTTTATTGTGTTTCAACAAAAGATAGTTTATCACGAATATTGTTACACATGATTTTTGAGGGTTTTCTCCATATGAAGTCCTAACATTCACACATTACGCTTTATTCAAGCTCCAAAATGTGAAGAATTTGCAAATAGGAAGGACCCATGGTCTCAATGGAATTTTAAAAGGAAACACTCAACAAATATTATTCTGTTTAGTGTGGTGGTAAGTGCTTAAATCCCAAACAATTTTAAAAAATATAAGAATTATGATACAATCTAGTCTCTACATTCAGCTTATATTATGATTTAATTTTTATAAATATTTCTTTGCTTATAAAGTATATAAGGTTCTTCCTACAGTCATCTAGCTGATACTCTATTTCCTTTTCCATGTAAGTCTTTGAAAGTTCTGAATAATGTCTTTTGCACATAAAAAGTAGCGGCTTTCAAAATGGTCACTAAGTGTTACACCGTTTTAATCTTGCATTAGTAAGTATATATATTCATCCTTGACTAATGGATAGAAATTAAACTTATAAAGCATAGGAGATTTTTTACTTCAATTTTTACATGTTCGATAGCCTCCATACTCCTACTTTCAAGGGAATGTTTAAGCAAAAACAAACCTTAATGGAACCCCTTGTTTGTGTTATTGACATTGCTTGAGATCATTTGTGTGATCACAGTAGCTCTACAAAAGCCTAAGGATGTCAGAAAAGAGGCTGAAGCAGGCACTGAATTCCACAGAGCAGATTTTGGCCAGAGCCTGACCTCAGTGCCTGGTGCCACCTGCAGCAATGTGCAAGGCTCCTCCTAACATCGTCCCCATGGAACTGGCTTCCAGGGCACACCATTCTTCCACTGTCCTTGCATTCCTCAGAGTCATGATCTACCTTGGACCAGAATTTCTTCCAGCTTCCCACATACAAATTTTGGCCATGCCTCCCAGGCTACAGTAGTACATTTATGACATTAAAGGCCTCTGCACTCAGTGACTGCCTACTTCTCGTTCCTCTCTGCTTCCTCGCCCATTTCTGCAAGTCTCCCTGAGCTGGCAGAACTCATATTTTCACACCCACCAGGTATTCTCCTTTCCCTGCAGCACGACCCACCACCCCGTGCACCTTTGGTCAGCCATTAGGCACCATAGCTATTTTCAGAGACACAAAGTAAAGAGCTGGAAGGAATCGAAGCAGCGTACACAGCACACATCGCAGATCATGAGAGCCGAGCGTGTTTGCAGCATTATCTGTTGGCCAAGGCACACAGAAAGGTCTTTTGAGAAGTTTTCACTGGCTGAGAGCCTATGAGAACCTTAAGAATATGGAAAAGATTAATTTCCCAGAGAGTAACCATTAAACAGTGTGTGTGTAGTCATTATCTGTAGGGGTGTGTCTCTGTCTCCACTAAACTGGAAACTTCTTGAGCTAAAGGGCCAAGTCTTTTATCTTCACATGCCCGAATCTTAAAGTAGAACCTGCTGTATCACAGGAGCTTAAGAAACATGAGGTGAATGATTTGAATACACAAGTAAGGAAACTGTCAAAGGGAGCCACAGTTCCCCATCTCCAGATCACCTGTAGGCAATGGGACTTCATATAAACATATAGGAAGGCAGGTTCAAAACAGTGCCTGGTACATCTGTTCCACTTCTGCCCGGGCAGTGGTTTGAGAGATCTGAAATCTGTGGGGATCCAGGGTAGTGTGGCTGGACATGTTGGGGCAGGGAGGAATGCAAGAGCAAGACCCCATCTCTACTAAAAATAGAAAAGCTGGTCGGGGCGTTGTGGTGGGCACCTGCAGTCCCAGCTACTCAGGAGGCTGAGAAAAGAGGATCACTTGAGCCCAAGAGTTTCAGGTTGCTGTATGAGCTATGACACCACAGCACTTACCCAGGTTGACTGAATGAGACTCTGTCTCAAAAAAAAACAAAAAAGAAAAAGAAAAAATGCTGGCTTCCCTTCCTCAATTCAGAGAGGAGGTGTGTAGCCCCAGCCAGGTCTTGGATCATTCCCCACAGCCTCTTTCTAGGATTGCATTAGGCAAAGGCCACTCCACTCTCTCCTGGCCAGAGTTCATGCTGAGTAGGCAGAGGCCCCAGGGCCACATGGGTGTCAGCAACTGTCCTGGGCACTGTGGGGCCAGAGAGGCCCCTGGGACTGACCTCCCGCCCCTCCGTGAGCCCTGAAGTGGGCACAGATGTGTGATCAACTCTACGTCTCTCCCTCCGCCCTCCCATCTAGCCGTCTGTCTCTCGCACTTGGCCACACTCCTGGACTATTCTATATTTAACTCTCTAAGGCTCATTAACTACAAAATCCCTCACTTCACCACCAGACCAATTCAGAGGAGTTATTTTTTGGCTATAGTTATTCTTCCTTTTGGGTATTAATTTCCTTTAACACTTGCCCTATTAATCACTTTAACAATGAAATTAAGACAATTATTTTAATGAAGTAATGGGTGATAAAGAGCAGCCAATACACATTTATTATGCAGCAGGCCAGAATGTCTTGATCAAAGTCCGCCTTGTCAATAATGGATTAGGCGGGAATGTGCTTCAGGAGGGTCAGGCTGAGGACGCATCTATTTCACCGACTTAAGGACACCCCATTCTTTCCCTCCGGACAATGCTGCTTCTTCTCTGCCTTCTTTCCCTTCTCTCTGCCCTCTTCCTCTGCTTCCCAGATTCTTTTTCTTTGCTCCTCTGTCTCCCACCCAAGGCGCCTTTCCCGGCCCTTCCTCCCCTCCTTCCCCCCCACCTAGCCAGTGACATGTCTGTTTTCTATTTAAAACCCCGCCTCCTTTTTATTTACAGAAAGATGCCTCAGGTCTCTGCCATCTCCTGCCAGCTCTTGTTTATTCTCTTCCCCATGAACAAGAGGGTATTGTTTCCATTAGTAGTGGGGCGCCCATGCCAGTCACAGAGAGAGGAGTTGGCAGAGAACCCCAAAGACCCTGGCTTCCATCAGTTCTTGCTTCAGTCAGAAGCAACCAAAGCTGGGAGCTTCTCTCACTTCTGTGCCCCACCCCACCTGCCAATATTCACCCCTCCCATTGGAGGATCCATACATAAAGCCATAGGAAAATTCTTGGGAAGAGGAAAGGTATTTTTTTTTTTTTTTTTTAATTGGCTTGAAAGCAGAAGGAGATCCAGCAATCCACTCCCAAGCATATACCCAAAAGAACTGAAAGCAGGGACACAAACAGATATTTGCACTCACACATTCATAGCAGCATAATTCACAAGAGCCAAAAAGTGGAAGGAATCCAATACCGACCAGCCTGGAGAAACAAAATGTGGTGCATATGTACAATGACATTTTATCCAGCAATTAAAAAAAAACAGAAATTCTGATACATGTTACAACATGGAAGATCTCAAGGTTAAAGGTCTCTTAGCTTAAAGATCTCGAGGTTCTAGATGTTTATTGACATATATTACCCATTTAGGCCCTGTGGCCCTTCCATGTTTGGGTCAGGAAACAGCAGAAGAAAGTCGTGAGAACATCCAGACAGGTTGTCAGACAGGAGACATCTAGAACCTCGAGACCTTTAAGCTAAGCGAAATAATACCTACACAAAAGGACAAATATTGTATGATTCTGCTTAAGTGAGGTACTGAGAATAGGACAGTTCATAGAAAGTAAAATAGAGGTTTAGCTGGGGATAAAAGGGGATGGGGAATTACGGCTTAATGGGCAAAGCATTTTTATTGGGATGATGAGAAAGTTCTTGAAATTGATAGTGGTAATGGTTGGACAACATTATGACAAGCTTAATGTCACTGAATCGTACATCTGAAAATGGTTAAAATGATAAAATTTTATGTTACATCTATGTTGCTACCAGTAAAGGAGGAGAAAGGGAATAAAATTGTTTAAAGTAATTCCTAAACACTTTAACATTTTTTGATTATTGTATATAACACACATTCAGAAAAGTATATGAAAGAGATATATGCATCTAGACAACTTATCACAAAGCAAATTTCTTTTCTCCAGCTCAAGGAGTAGATCATGGCCAGCCTCTTTCTCAGCCCAATAACTTCCCTGTATCTCTTACCTTCCAAAGATAACCACTATTGTGATTTTTGTGGTAATCACTCCCTTGCTTCGTTTGAGGGTTTTACTGTCCATATACACAAATCTAAATACTGTAATTTAGTTTTGCCTACTTTTTAAACTTTATATAAACAAAATCATGTGGGCTTTCGTATTATAGTCTTATGACTCAAATTTATAAAGAAAAAGATCTTGGCAGAACTTGGCATAGCAGAAGTTAACATTTCCTGAGCATTTGCTATGACCCAGGCCTTTGATGTCTATTACCCATTTAGGTCCTGTGAGACAGGTGCCATTGTCAAAGCTACTTTACAAACTAGGAAAGTAAGAAATAGAAAGACTAAGCCACTCAACCGAAGTCCCATAGCTGGACACGGGAGGAGCACATATTGGCGTAGCCCCTGCTGTCTAAACAAGAATGCCCCACAGCTAACCACGTCAGAGATCAGCTCAGAGGAACCTACCGGAGTTATTTGAGGCCCAGAACCAACAAAGGCCTGGTGAGACAAGTGTTTTGGTCAAAAGCAAATGTACACCGTGGGGTAAGTTCCAAGTGACTATGCAGAGAGCAGTTTCAAACCAAAACTAGTGGGACTCAGAATACACCTTTCCTGTTCCATATATATGTAGGGTCCCAGAAAACTGAAAGAGAGAAACACACCTTGGCTCAGGTAGGAAAAAAAACTGTATAATTAGGGGTGAAGGAAGGGAGCCTGAGAAGACTGGGCAGGGGCCTGAAGGGCTTGTCTAGGGGGGCCTGCTGACTGGAGAGAGGGTGAACGGAACAAGGGGCAGGTGAATGCTGTAGATCAGAGCCCCGAGCATGGGGAACCCGGTCCTCGTGATCCCAACCTCTGGGTTTTCCGTGTCCTATGAGCCTGGTGAATGTGATGTGCCCTTAAATGAAATGAAAGGTGATCTGCTGCTGATACCCAGCAGGGCAGGGCTGCGTGGCTCCCCACTGACATGGCAGTGAGGAGAAGACCCACCCACCACCCGGCCGTGGAGGCAGGAGAGCCCCGCGGCACACAGAGCACCACCCGGCCCCACGAGTCACTGACCTTTGCCCCAGTACGTTGTTTGGCAGCCAGCAGGCCCTGAGCATCTTTCACATGCCCTGGTAGCTCTGGGAAAACAGTCAGAGCATAGCCTGCTGGGGGATGGAGAGGTGAGTGCAATTGCTCGAGCGCGGGGAGTGAACAGAGCTCCGTGCCCAGGACACCCAGAAGGGTGCCTCGCCCGGGCCCAGGAGCTGGGAGACTTTCTGGAGGAGGTCTGGTGAACAGGCTGGTGTTGAGCTCATGGAGGAGAGGGTGGGCAGTGTCCTATGACGGTGGAATGCTCACTGGTCATGCACTAGAAGCTCTAGAAGTGTTTGGTGTGGCTGAAACCTGGGGAGTGGAGTGGACCAGGGTGAGAGCTGAGGCTGCGAGCTGAGAGGGCCAGACCACGTGGGGCCTTCCATGCTGGGGTCAGGAAACAGCAGAAGAAAGTCTTGAGAACACCCAGACAGGATTGTCAGGTTGTCAGACAGGAGATGGTTTGATTGGATTTGCAATTAAGGCTGTTCTGTGTGCAGAATAGACGGAGGAGGCGAGGGAGGTGGCAGGGGAAGCTAGTGCGGAGTTCAAGGGGAAAACAGCTGCTGGAGACAGGGACGGGGGGTGGCAAGGAGGAAAGTGGCCTGGAGGGCAGGGGCCCCCACGTCCTTCTTTCCTGTACCCCTTCTGCCTCTCTCAGTAGGACAGAAAATATGGGGTCAGCCTCAGGCCTAACCCACTGTCCTCAGAAATGAATCTGGTGCTCAGAGGCACAATAGATGTTCTGCATTGCCCAGGACCTCTGCTTCCCACACACCCCTCCACTTGGCCCAGACATAGGCCTGCACTTCTACCTTGGTTTCTCTACCAAAATTTCCCCTTCTCCACGGGGAGGGAAAATCAGCCCAGCCTGTCCTGCATGGCTGAGTCCTGCTCCTCCCACCGAGCTCTCAGCCTCTTTTTCTCCCTGGTGCCTTGACTACGTGTTACATCTGGGGCAGCACAGACCCATCCTTTGCCTAGAATGATGCCACCAACCCCAGCCACCTGGACATCCCCTGCCAGGCCACCATTGACCTCCAAGCCAGTGACTCGCTGACCAGCACCCTGGCTGCTGTCTGGTGAAACCGCACCCTCCAAGGCCACCTCCTCCCCGTCCCAGCCCTGAGGGCAGAGGTCCCAGCCTGCTCTGAGCTGCATTTTCACATCTACGGGCAATGACATTGCAGGGTTTTATGAGAAGGTACCAGGGACCATGCTAAACACTTCACTTGTTGTCACATACCAGGGTCTCTGAAGCGGTGCAGTGATGGAGTGTGGAGTGCAGGTGCTTGGAAAGGGGAGGAAGGGGGAGGAAGAGGGATGAGGGAAAAAGTCCACCCCATGGAGGCCTCACACAGCCTTAGACTACCTTACAGAGAGCTCGGAGCCTCACTCAGCCACAGATAGATGCAGGCTGCCCGGGAAGGGAGTGGATTCCAGGAGGCTCTCTGCAGAAAGGCACTGAAAGCCGGAGGCCATCTGCGGACTTACTGTCTCCAGGCAGCTAACTCTTCCTGGAGGGGTCTGGAGGGACAGCCCTGTGTGCACTCAGATCCACTTCCCATGTACTTCCCGAGATCAGTTCCTCCCTGACTGCCACAGGCAGGTCCGGAAGAGAGAGGAGGGGACACCTCCTCCACCTTGCTCTCTCCCCAACCCCACCCACCCTTCACTCTGCTGCTGATGTGACCTAGACCCTCATCAAAGAGGTACAAAACCTCCGTCTCCATGACCTTCTCAGGCCTGGGTGACTGTACCGTCTATCCACAGTAGCTGGGCAAGGGAGCACCGAGATTACCCAAGTGCATCCCCTGAGTTCCACACAGATGGCGGCCTGTCCCCACTGCATAAAAACAGCCTCCTATTCTCCTAAACTTCAAGGTCACTGCAAAGATGATGGTGCCCTTTCTCACCAATGTGCAGGAGAGGCTGCAGCTTATAATTCAATGGCACTCCCGCTATGTCATCTGGTGGAAGTGTATCCTCATCGAAGACCAGGATCTCTATCCCGGCAGAGGCTAGAGTTAAACGAAGTCCTCCCAGAGGGTCAGCAAGCGCGGAGTAAGTGGGGCCATGCCTACATCCATGCCTTGGTTTTCAGACCAGTGCGTTCTCCCCAATGGGAACACAGCACCATGTAAAGATTTTTACTTGAGTGCATATCAAATATGGCACCCCACCTGGGCAGACCGTTGCCTCCAGGCTGGTGTTGCAATCACGCCTTCAGCAAGCCCCCGCAGTCCTCCTGCAGGAGGAAGGTGTCTGGGTGATGCACATGGTGATATGACTGACGGAGCCCACAGTCCTGGGCTCTGGAGTATATCTGGTGGTCTGCAAGGATGTAATATGGGATCCCATACCGTGGATCACACACTCAAAGTCTCGTGATGCTGGCTGTGTCCAGAAGAGGCAAACCCATATTCAGGGTACATGCCTACTCCTATGGCCTTCCAGGGCTAGCTTGTCACCAAACGGCCAGCTGGTCCCCTCAAGGTATGGTGCTGTATCAGGGACTGAGTCACTGCTGGGCTCTGCTGCTGGCCATTTGGATATTCAGCAGTGACAGCAGCTAGATCGGCCTTGATCTGGTACGAGTCCCATGCATTAGGCCCATGAGTCTTCAGGATGAGAATCCCTCCCAGGGAGACGTCCCCATGGGATAGATGGAAACTGAGGTTTCATAAGCTAAGTAAACAGTCAAGTCAGGCCATCTCAGCATAAAGCTACCCCATAAACCACAGGACAGGCTTGGCATTGGCTAAGCGGTAGCTCTTATTATTATCATTTGCTAAATAATTAGACCACACAGTACCAAAATGTGACTGGTTATTGGAGCAGGGATTGCTGATGTGCTCTTAGACAAAGCACTGCAGAATAAAAAATAGATCTCAGGACACGGAGGAGAGGGGCAGCCTGGGAGACTTGCTGACCCTAGCCACCCGCAGGGCAGAACTCCCCCTGACTGGGAGCCTGGGTTTAGGGGACTCTGTGCAAGCTGAAGGCATAGCCCCTCGGTGTCCCCCACTCAGCCTGCATTCATCACCACGTGGCCTTGGCTTCCTGAGAAAAATAAGCAAGGAAGGTCCTCGTCCACCTCCGTGGCGGCCCAGACTCTCAACCCCAGAACCTCAGAGGCACTTCGCTTCACATGTGGCTCTGCCCAAAAGTGGGTCCCCGTGGATCGGGGGGGGGGAGGGTCCCCGCTGAGCTCACACTCACACTGCCTCTGTGAGAGCCAGGCAGGGATCCAGCATCCAGCAAACCTCCAGATGGGGTGCGTTTGTCTCCAGCGGTGGGAGCTCGGCGGCTCCGCCCTGCCCACACGCTCCCTCCTGCCTCCCTGGCCCCCTGCCCACCCAGCCCACTCCTCCCCTGTCTCGCACCCAGCGGGAATTCGGAGACGCAGGCATTTTCCTTTCATGAAGGAAACAGCCCCCTCAGTCAGCCACCTCCCTGGGTCGATAAGACAGGGGGCACTCAGCCCGGCCTCGAGTCTGCTTAGGAGCTGAGCTGAGTCTCTGCAAAGCCGGCATGACGTCACCAGCTCGGCCCTCCCACACCATCTGGCTCCGCTGTCCGGCCCGACCCGGCGTCCAGGCTGCGTCCCGAGCAGCAAGGACAGTTGCTTCCTTTACTGAGTTGCCAAGTGTCAGGCAAAGCGCTTTATAAGCACCACCTCCTGCAATGTTCATGACAACCCTCTAAGGTAGGTGCTATTACATTTCCAGTTTTCAGATATGGTCAGATGAATATTGACCATAATTAGTGTGTGCTATGCACTGTTTTATACATATCCCGCGTATATGCTTATGTATGTGAGTACGAGGGCTGTCCAGAAGTACCCAGCTTGTTTGTCTCTAGTTTTCACACGACGTGGCTGGTACCTTCTGGGCAGCTTTCGTGTACATTAGCTCACTCAGTCCTCCTAACAATCCTATGAAGTGGGCACTACTATAATTTCCCTTTGATGGATGTAACTAGGGTGTAGAGATAAAGAGTGTGCCCAAGGTCTCACAGCAAGTGGCTGTTAGGACGGCTGGCCCCAGAGCCCACCTCTAGGAAGCCATAAGCTCTATCAGCTCTCCCGGGACCAGATCTGGGATTCTTAGCATCCCACCTGAGGGCCTTCCTTCTGAGGGGTCAGTCAGTGTTGGAACTCAGGCTAGCCTGACTCCCAGGCCAGTGCTCCTACCCATGGACACCCTGCTTGCTTTCATGTGGATGGCAAATGTGCTTTCACAGCCTGGAAATCAAGCCCAGTCGCCCTGAGAAGACACATCTTCCTTTGGGGCCTGTCCCTGCCCTCCCCTGCCCAGGCCCTGTGCTGAGAGCCGACCCCAGCAACCCTGCGAGTCAGCCCAGTTCACAGCCCAGGACTGAAAGGAAATCCAGCGACAGGCAGAAAAGATCAGAATTAACATCTGCAATCCTGCCACAGCCCAGAAACCAGCGATCTGGATTACTGTGGGGAATAAGACTGAATTCTCTTCCAAGCCCTGACAGGCTTTGCATGCATGCTGCTGCTGTTCTGCTCAGCCTCCTCTTCCTATCACGTTGTTATCTGCACGCCCAGAAAACAGCAGGGCTTTGAGGCACGTCTGGATCTGTTCATGGGCACCAAGATAAAGACGGTCAGTCTGCTGGCCCTGAGTGGCTGGTTGGCACTATCAGAAACTCTCAAATACAACTCCGATTACTGAAATAAATGGTTCGGGAGCTTTCTCTCTCCTACTCAGAGCGCTCCATTAAGCAAATGAAATAGAAGCATTCAGGTACACTCCCCTTCCCCTTTCCCTCCGTGATTAACTACATAATAAAAATGATATTAAGTGAGCATAAATTTCAAAGAAGCTCATCTGAGTGACAAACCTCTATAAGGGCAATGGTAAACAAAGGTTACGTATTTTTAGGATACCTCAGGGTCCTGTCTGAGCCACCCACATTCCCTTTCTGGGCCCCTCTGGGCCTTCCGAGCCACCTGTCCTTGGCCCACTGCCGAGATTCAGTGGCTTCACCGGAGGGATCAGTGGTTCATGTCTCAGGAAGAGCCAAGTCACCTCCAGACACTGATCTCTGACAAGTGCCCAGTCTGCAGGACATGTCAATGAGGCTTGCTTAAGGCAGCCTTTGTCTTGCAATCACCTTGTGCTCTGACGGTTGGCTGGGGCATGGAGGCATCGGATGTTTTCTTTTCTCATCCTCACCTTCTACTTTCTTTCTTTGGTCCTCTGATAATTGCCAAGCCTTCATGCGTGCCTGGAACTCTAATCTCTTGCTGGTTCTATCCCCTAGTCTGGAAAATTCTTTTCACTCTGATCTTGCCTTCCTGGATTCTGCTTGCTCTAACTTCCTTTGTTCCCTTAAGTCTACCTGGTTCTTTGGGTCCATCTCCTCATGTATTAGGTGGGTGTGAAGCAAAGCAACACAAGCGCCCAGGTCCTGGGTCCCAGGAACAAAATGCTTGTGCCCATCTCATGGTACCCATCTCATCATTTCCACCTTGTGCCCATCTCATCGTGTATAAGGTGGTGTGCAGCAGGCAACACAAGCGCCTGGGTCCAGGAGCAAAATGCTTTCCAACAACCCCTCTTTTCTATGTACATAAACTTCCAATCTATTAGAATTCACCTTATACTTTTTTCTTAATTTGGGGGGATGTGGAGAATGCATATAGAAATGCTTAAACTCTTAGACTCACCCACATAGACTCGCACACATCATCATATATACCAGGGGTCCTCAAACTACAGTCCACCAAGGACATTTATCCCACCCACTGGGTGTTTTTGCCACAGCTGCCTGTCCTGCTTAGCAGCCGACTCCTCCCGGGCCGCCGTGCACATGTGTGGAATGTGCATCGGACTCTCTGACTCCCCTCCTTCTCTCTGTCTCTTGACTCCTCCTCTCAGTTTCGGGTGAGACTGAGACTCGTGGTCGGATGAGTCAGGAGCTTGCCTGTGCAGAGCCTGCTGCTGCCTGAGGACCGAGGTAAGAACAAGTTAGGATTTTTTTTTTCTTTGAAGTTAGGAGGTCTATTTTTTTTTTTATTTTGTAGTTAGTAGGGCCTTTTTTTGTGGTTAAGGTGGGGACTTTTTTTCCTGAAGTTAGGAGGTCTTTTGATTTGCAGATGGGGGCACCGTTTTTTCAATTTAAATATTATATTTGTATTTGTTCCCTTTTTATTTGTTTGTTTTTTTGTTTGCAGTTTTTGGCTGGGGTGCTAGGTTTGAACCCACCACCTCCAGTATATGGGGCCAGCACCCTACTCCTTTGAACCCCAGGTGCCACCCCCGTTTTGTTTTTTTACTTTAAATAAGATATTTGCAGTGTGCATAGGAAGTTGTTCATAGTTTTTTTTTTTTAAACTATAGTCTGACCCTCAAATGGTCTGAGGGACAGTGAACTGGCCCCCTGTTTAAAAAGTTTGAGGACTCCTGGCATATACTAAACAAACACACACAGGTGCATGCAGGCACACAAAGACTTACACACAGGATACACATGTGACTGCACATCCATAAACACAGCCATGTACACAGAAAGATCAGCAGTAAATGTATGCAAACATTTTTTTTTAATTTTTTTTTTGCAGTATTTTGGCAGGGGCCCAGTTTGAACCCACCACCTCCGATATATGGGGCCGGCGCCCTCCTCCTTGGAGCCACAGGTGCCACCCTACACACACATTTTTATACATGCATTCACCTTAGTAATTAAAACCAAATGAGGATTTGTCTCGTATTTATAACTTCAGTGTCTAGGATCGTGCCTGGAATAAAGATGCTCAGTTCATCAGTTTGAATAAATGAATGGGGCACAGATATGACCTCTTGCAAAAGCCACATCAGCCACTAGAGAAACTTATCCCATTCTCCAAAGCCTGGGACAGGAGAAATTTCTGCAGAGGGGACGAAACTCCAGCTAGTGTGGCAGGGAGGGACCCCAACTCACCTTTCCTCAGCCTTGATGCAGTTCTGGTCGGCACAGAGCAGGGTTCTGCCACACCCAGGCAGGGGGACATGTTTCTTTCCGGGAAGCCCCCTCCTCCTTGCAGTCATCCCCGATCCCTCTTCCCTCTGCTAGGACCCATCCTCAAATCCTCATATGACAGGAAATCTTATTTTGACTTTTGCCCAAAATGTTTCCTGTTTTTATTTCTCAAACTCTGTGACAGATTCTTTAGGAGCCATGCATGCATGCCAGGCTGCCTCTCCACCCCCGCTGTATGCCAGCTGCATGGAGTTGGGGGTTGGGGGGATGGCTTCCCCCCTCCAAGACAGGCTGCCTCCCAAGCCCACTAGTCAACATGCTGAGAGTCACCAAGGGGGAAGGAGCCGCCGGGGCTTCTGGGTTCTGCTTACCCCGGCAGGTGCTTCATGACCCTCCTCAGGTCTGCCTCCTCTGTCTCAGGATGGCATTTGAGGCAAAGTAGTTTTATTTCCCATCTCTCATTCACCTGCACAGCCCTGTGTGAGTCTCATGTTTGCCCCGGTCCTATAGATGACAAAACAAGGCCCCAGGAAGGTCAAGTTCACAGCTAGTAAGAGACAGCATTTGAACCCACATCTGTCTGCTATTTGCACCCTGTCAGCTGGGGCCCATGGTTGTCCTACAGGGGGTGATAGTGACTCTACCCAACCATGAGCCAAGAGATATGGATAGTAATTCCGGCTCTGCACCAATATGAGCCTCAGTTTCCTCATTGGTGAGGCCGGGGTCCCATGTTCCTGTAAGTGGGCCTACCTCATTCAGTCATAAAGTCTGCAGGCTGCACAAAGGGGCCTGGCTGAACTCCAAGGGGGGCTGCACTCCAGCCAGCCTCCTCTGGCCAAACTCTTCATGGGTCCCAAGGGGGTGTCTCTTTCCAATGCACACAAAGCCTTGGTATAGGCAGAGGCAGTCTGGGTTTTAAGAAACAAAGAGCATTCAAATGCCTTGGAAAGCTTGCAGGGAAAAACATCTTACTGGAATCAAAGCTGCCAGGCTCCTGCTCCCAGCCGGTGCTCCTGTCCAAGCACAACACAGGGTGAGGAAAGGGGTCATCAGAAGCTGCTCATTTCTGTGAGTTTTCACATTGAATGGGGCACAGGGGGTGGGCCACAAGGGAAGCAGAGGCTGGCTAGCAGATTATGTGAAGGATTGCATTTCAAGAACTTGAAAAAAAAAAATAACCAAAAAGCAGTGTTATCACTGAGATTCTCACCTGTCAGGAAGGTCAGAAAACAGCCATGCAGGTGTAGTCCTTCTGGGCAGCCCCAGAGGGCAGAAATGGGACCGAGGGTGGCAACAGCAAGTAGACAGAGTCCGCTCAGCCTTGGGAGAGACTCCCCAAAGGGCTTTTTGAGCCGAGATGGGCTTCTTGGGAAGGGAGTGATGCCCCACACCTCTCTCCAGCTCCATCCTCCCCTACACCACCCTCGCTCTCTCTACCATCCTTCTCACCCGCTCCTGGCTAACTCCTACTTGTGCTTCGTCAACCTGTAAATTAAGGCAAGGTGCTCCCCATCCATTGAATATACCCATAAAACCTGCACTTTTTCACGGTGTGACCAGGCTCAAAATGTATTAACAGCTGAAAGCACTCCGTTCATAGGTAGACAGCTCTTTGCTTGGGAAAAGCCCTTGATGACCAGCTTCCGGTAGCAGAGGAGGAGCTCAGAGATTGGAAGGAGCCTAGGGAATACACCAAAAACACAGCAAAACTCTTCTGAATGAGAAAGTAGAGGAAATTTCCATTTCTCTAAGACAAGAGGACAGCATGGGGAGGGGTAAGCCAGATGTTGCCAGGCTGGAGCCAGTTTTAAGTGAGTCTTGGGGTAGGTAGGGTGTAGGCCGGTAGGGTAATAAGTGCTGATCCCGCAGTGCTGGGATATCTAGACGATTTTAAGAACGGGGATGCTAACGCACAATTTAAAGCTGTTTGGTTTTCTGTGTTATAAACCCCTATTCGGATACGTCCTTCCCACAAAAATCTGCAGGTAGGTCTAACAATTCACAGATTGCCTTATACAAGCAAAGATTTCCTGGACTCTGGGGAGAGCGCTGAGTCTCACACCTGGGTGACACAGCGTGACACGACAGAAGCAGCAACCACACACATGACAGAGACAGGAGGCCGTGAACTAGAGAAGCCTCCAAACTGACCATGAGATCGTAAGACAGTCCACCAGAAAGGGGCTTGGGGTGTGAGCTTAGTCTATCCAGATTGTGGGAATTCCAAATGACGTGGAGTGTGCGGTCACATGAACAACAATGGTTATTAAATACACGTGCTATCTCTCCTGCAGTATTTGCCTCTTCCTGATTGTCTCACAAGGAGGAAAAGCATGCACATCCTGTTCTCACTGGGGTGTCCTTATCTCCTATTCGCACAGCCAATAACCATTCCTTGGTTGGATGGATGGATGGATGGATGGATGTTGCATCATTGAGAAGGTTAAATATATACCAGGTGAGGCATGAGAGAAGATGTTACAGAGATAGTTAAGAACCATTTGAGAGGATAAGGGAGAAAAAAATAAAGATTTTTTTTCTAACTCGGGGACTTCCTGATGAGTAAGCCAGTGTAGGCTTCTCAGATATTCTAGTCTGGATGTGGAAGGAGAGTGGGCTTGGGGCCCTTAGGATGCAAAAGTTTGCCATCTTCCTATACACTCTTCGGGGGATGGGGGAAAGATCTCCCTATGTTATAGGTAGGAATTAGATAGAAGGTTTATGATAAAATCCCTGGGCATTTAAAGCCTGCTTTTAAAATTCTAAAAGGGTCTTTAAAATAATTAATGAATACTAGCTATGCTTTTTTGAGTTCTGATTTTGCAGCAGGCACAAAGCTGAGCATTCCACACGGACTAGTCGTTTGCTCACTCCTCATCACAGAAGTCCAAGGATAGATGACGTTGCTCCTGCTCACAGGCAAGGGAACTGAGGTCTGATCTGCTTAGGTAACTTGCTAAGAGCGTTGGTGCCACGTCTCGAGCACAGATCTGTCAGGTCGTCCCTGCCTGTCACCAGGTAGGGCTTCCCAGGCCTTCAACTAGCATCCTTCCCTCCACCCCAACCAGGCAGCATGTGCCACCCCTGCTGAGGTGCAGGTGGGAGGGGCCATGCTCCCAGCACAGACATAGAGTCTGACTGTGTCTCATGTCTCCCAGGTGGGCCCAGACCCTTGCAGGACCATCAGAGTGGGAGGAACATCCTGCAATGCTGGGGCGTCTCCTGGAGGACAATGCAACCCCCCACGGCGGCAGCCCAGGCCGCACAGGCCTTCTCTAACTGGCAGAAGGCCAGGGAGCTGGGGGTCAGTTCTCCCGCTCGGTCACTTCTGGAAACCTTCTAGTTTTAAGTTGCTGACAGATGAGCTAACCAAGTCTCCCAGCCTTTCCACACGACTGTGCTTCCACGGGACCCATGAAGTTCTCTTCTCACTTTGATCAAAGCACTGTGGAACATGCAGAGGAAGGGCAGGAGAAGGGCCAGGATTCCAGGGCTGAGACACTAGACCGGGGCCAGTGCTGCCTGCCGAGTGAGGGGGAAGACAGCAGCACGCGGGCCTTGGAGCCCTGGAACGGGAGTGGGAGGCAGCAGCTGGAGCCGAGCACTGACCCTGGATGCTCCCTCCAGCCTCGGCGTCCAGCCCTGCCCCCCGTTCTGCTCTGCTCGGAGGATGGAGCCTGAGTCAGCAGGGCCTGCTGGGGGCAGGGCAGTGTGCACCGTGACAGCGACTCAGGAGGACTCTCCCTGGAAACTCGCTAGCAGCCGCCTGGGACCGGGGCTCAGAGGCCTTCTAGAGCCAGTCGAAGGTCATCGGGCAGTAGGCTTCAGTGTAGGAGGGACGTGGCCTGTTCCCTCTGTCCCTGATGGAGCGTGGGCCTGTCCCCCTCCTAGGCAGCAGTGAGGAGTCCTGCTGCCCCCTCCGCATGGGGCATTATTGGAAGCAAGCTGAGAGGGGTCCACACTGCCACAGCCCCACAGCTCCTCAGCGGCCACGTGCATCCGCACCAGCGACAGGCAGATCAGAACTTGGGGTCGGGGCCTTCCCCACGGCTCCCTGAGCTGGGTGCCTGCCCTCTCTCTGTGCTCCTTGCAAGAGAGAGGCTCCCACTGGGTGGATTCATCGCCATCCACATGTCCTGCCACCCCTGAGGCTGCCTGTCTCTGGCTCAGAGGAAAATCCCCGACCTGAACAGCCTGGCTTCCTCTTTGTATAATACTTTGTGCACAAGTCCCAGAAGTGACAGGTACAAAGACCCTCCTGGGACACTCCAAGTAGCAGGTGGGGGGAAGCAGGCACTCCCTGGACTCCCCGCCCCCCAGGGCAGCCAAAGATCCAATCCTCTCAGGGAGGTGCTGTTTTCACCTCAAATCCCTGAGTTGCACTGATTTTGAGACACCATGTCACATCCTGCAGGGTCCCGCCTTCTCCAGGACAGAAAGTCTGAAGGCCACTTTGGATTTTATTTCTTTGCTACCACTTATTTCTACATCCCTGAGGCAGCTTCCCCAGAGATCAAGTTCCTCTTCTGTTCCAGCCACACAGACATATTATAATTTGAAAAGAACATTATTGGAAGGAAAAACCTTCCTGATTCAACTAAAGGCATTTCAAAGAACATATAGCCCAGGGAGGCGCTAAACTACCTCCTAATTGCTCTGGTAGAATGTTTTCAAGCTCCAGGCCCATCAACACCTTCTGTAATCTCTGCTTTCAGCCCACACTTGTGGATACAACCCAGAAAACGCAGGGTTCATTTTGGGAGCTCTGAGCCACGCTCTTCTGTAGCTGTTCATTTCTTGCACCAAATTAATGGCACCTTCCTGAAGCAGAGACATGACTCAACCCCAGGAAGTCAGCCAGAGGTTTTCTGAGCCACAGGGACTCTATTTCACTGTGTTCTTCTGGCCTGAGGTCAGAGACAAAGGTGTCAAAACTCTTTATTTACTTTCTAAGACAAAGGACCTGGGGAGACAAGGGGCAGAACAGTCTTGAAGCCCCTTCCCAGTTGTCAGTTGGAAAGAGTGAAGCTCCAGGCAGCAAGCCTCCCACCACCCCCTCCGCCACATGGCCCTAAACCCTGCTTGCCCTGGACACTGACTCCTGGAGAAACATAATCCGGCAGGGGGAGAGAACGCTGCTGGGAACACTGACTTCAAAGAGACCAGCCCTGTCCCAAGCTGGGTAGCAGGACCAAATCCCCACCTTCCCTTCTCTGAGCCTCAGCTCCCTGAGCAGGGGCTGTCCCAGTCCCCTCAGAGGCTGCCTTGCACAGGATGGCTCCTGGGATGGCCCCAAAGCACGTCCCTAAGGGGCATGGGGTGAGGGGAGGCAGCTAGAGGAGCCCTTCTCCCCCAGGAACTGGTAAATTTAGCATCAGGGAACGCGTTTGTTCTGAAATGAGAGAGAAAGAGTAAGAATGGAGGGAAAGAGAAGAGAAGAAGAGCTGGGAAGAAAGAAAGAGCACGGCTGGGGGTGGACACGTTTGTGCTGTGAGACTATGTTGGTGGCTTCTCCCTAGCTGGTGGCAGGTGGAAAGGGCAATGTACCAAGAGGGACAAGTACTGGTAAAGTCCAAGCAAGGCCGGGGTGAGGAAGGTTACATGGATCATTCTAGAAGCCTGGCCTTCTGAGTCAGGCCCTGACAAGGAAGGGTTGGTCCCTGCCTGGATCAGGACACTGGGCTGGAGGGGCAGGAGTGGAGGCCAGCCTTCCCATCCCAGGGCCATTCGAGAGCTACATTCTGACTCCTTGCCCCTGGCCTGCCTAATAGATTTAGTTTAAAAATAACTCCTTGCAGCTCCAGTTGACAGTAATTTGTGGAATTAAGATGGTGTCAGAGACAATTTTTTGAAAGGGAGTGTTGTCCCCGGTGACTGTTTCCTGAAAGATGAGCAGATAACTCACCACAAGACATTCCAGGGGCCTGCCTTACCCTCCCCGGGCCAGACAAAATAGGCTCCTGCTTCTCTCCAACATGGGGCTCATTTTCAGAGCTGATAAAATTGTTCTTACGGGGCCAAACGATCAAAATGTGTGTCCTACTGGGATGAGGAATGACATTGACACGGAATCAGATTGTCCTTAAACTAAGCTCCCCACCACTGCCGAGAAGCACACCCCCGATCAACAGCCACAAGGCTCTTCTCAAGCTCCTGCCAGAATGTCCTCCCAGTCGGTGTCCACCCTCAGGCAGCCTCAGAATCAACGAGGAAACATTAGCTTAAGGAAAAAGGAAAGTGATTGGCTTGTGTAATTTGAAAGTCCAAGGTTAGCACAAGCTTCAGGCACAGTTTGATGTGGAGGTTCAGATGACGCCACTTACAAGCCAGTCTCCTCCTCAGCTTAGATTTAGACTCTTCGACATCTGCTCCAGCCTTGGCACGTTGGGCTTTACGTCCAGAGAACGAAGAATGAATGACAGTTGTTATGTTTTTTGAAATATTTTAAATGATAGACAATTTTTTTGAAATATATTTTTTAAAATATTTTAAATTACAGACAACTTTTTAAAAATGTTTTCAGAATTATACTTTTGGTTATCGTTGCTGGAAAAATGGAAGGGTACATCCTTATGTATATGGAGATCCATTGAGTATCAGCACACGTCCTTTGCTCCTTCATTGTACCTGTACACACACAGGTCCCTGGGAACCCTGGAGCAAACAGTCCATGAGGTCAGTATAACTGGGCAGCGATTATCCCAAGAGACAGAGCCAGGTGAGTGGCCTGAGCCCAGTGTTGAATTACCAGTGCCTTGGGGTTCTAGAGCAAGAGAAGCTGACCACACAGGTGGGAACAACCACCTCTCCTGCTGCGTGTGTAATCTTAAAGAATAGCAAGGAAGCAGGCCAGGAGGGGGGTTTCCGGTGGTTTTAAAGGCTATAGACTATTTAGGCCAGTCATGCATCACTTAGTGACAGACATACATTCTGAGAAATACTTCTTTGGACGATCTCATCATCGTGGTAACATCATAGAGTTTACTTACACAAAACTAGGCAGTATGGCCTACTGCTACTAGCCTAGAAACCTGCACAACATGTTACTGTGCTGAATACTATAGAAAGGTGTGGTGCTTTTAATGGTTTTTTTGGGTTCTTTTTTTTTTGAGCAGCCTTGGGTTGAGTGCCATTGTGTCATCATAGCTCACAGTAATCTCAAACTCTCAAGCTCAAGCCGTCCTCTTGCCTCAGCCTCCCAAGCAGCTGAGCCTGCAGGCATCCACCCCAATACTCAGCTAGTTTTTCTATTTTTAGTAGAGATGGAGTCTGGCTTTTGCTCAGGCTGGTTGCAAACTCCTGAGCTCAAGCACTCTGCCTGTCTCGGCCTCGTAGAATGCTGGGATTGCAGGCGTGAGCCACCATGGCTGGCCCACTGTAGGCAATTTCAACACAATAGTAAGTGTTTGTGCCTCTTCATGTACGTATATATAGAAAAGGAACAGTAAAAATATGGTACAAAAGATAAAACACAGTAGGCCTATATGGGGCACTTAGCATGAACGGAGCTTTAGGGACTGCAAGTGGTTCTGGGTGAGTCAGTGAGTGAGTGGAGAGTGAACATGAAGGCCAAGGCCATCACTGTGCACCAGCAGAGACTTTATAAGCATTGCACACTGAGGCTACATTGAGTTTATAAGGAATATTTTTCTTTCTTCAATAATAAATTAACCTTAGCTTACTGCAATGTTTTACTTTGTAAACATTTTAATGTTTTAACTTTCTTGTAATAACATTCGGCTTAAAACAAATCCACATCGCCCAGCTGTACAAAAATATTTTCTTTCTGGCTTGGCACCTTTAGCTCAGCAGCTAGGGTGCCAGCCACATACACCAGAGCTGGCGGGTTCGAATCCACCCCAGGCCTGCCAAACAATGACAACTACAACCAAAAAAAAAATAGCCAGGTGTGGTAACAAGCACCAGTAGTTCCAGCTACTTGACAGGCTGAGGCAAGAGAATCACTTAAGCCCAAGAGTTTGAGGTTGCTGTGAGCTATAACGCCACAGCACTCTACCCAGGGCAACAGCTTGAGACTCTGTCTCAAAAATAAATAAGTAAATAATAAATATTTTCTTTCTGCATCTCCTTATTTATAAGCTTTTTTCTACTTTTAACTTTTTTTTCTTACTTTTTGAGTGTTTTTGTTAAAAACTAGGCCATAATACACACACACTGTTTTCCACCTCTTGTCCCACTGAAAGATCTTCAAGGGTAATGACATGGATGGAAGTGTCACTTCCTATGAGAGCAATGCCTTCTTCTGGAATACCTCCTGAAAGAGCTGCCTGGGGCTGTTTTACAGTTAACTTTTTTTCTAATATAAGTATAAGGAGTATATTGTAAAATAAGCATTAAAATATGGAATAGTAAATATAAACACTAGTAAACCAGTGACACAGTTGTTTATTATCACTACCAAATTTTTATGCACTGTACGTAAGTGTGTGTGCTATACTTTTATAAGATGGACAGCGCGGTGGAGTTGTTTACACCAGTAGCACCACAAGCCATGAGCAACGCATGCCTTACTATAGCTATGGCAGGAATGTCTTCACTCCATTATATTTTTATAGGACTGACATAGCCTAGGTGGTTTGTCATTGACGGGGAAATGTCATTATGTGACACATGAGTATTCTATTTTCTATTTCATAGGATCAAAAGGTCACAGAACTTTAGTTAGAAAGAAGCTTGGTGATCATCTGGTCCAATCCCTTCATTTTTCACTGGTTCCTTGTACAAATCTCCTCCTGTAATCTCATTATGGGAGAAACCTCATCATCTAGAGAAATGCAATCAGGGTCCCACAATTCCCTGTGTGTTTAGAGGTTTCAATCACAAACCAGGCTGTGATTTGGATGGAGAGACTCATTTGGAAAAAGGGGAAGAGAAAGGGCCTTGAAACATATTACCCCACAGGACATGGCTACCAATCTCTTTACTGATGGGGATCTTTTTTCTGTTGTTGTTAGCTTTTTACTTAATTAGGATTTCAAACTTACAGTAAAGATGCAAGAATAGCACAAAGATTTTCCATTTACCCTCCACCTAGATCTCATTTTTGCTTTCAATAGATAAATCAATAGATTTATAGATGAGAGAGAGAGAGATAAAATGATAGGTAGATGGAGATACAGAGAGAGAGAGAATTTTCTTCTGAACCATTTCAGTGTGAGCTACAGATACGATGGCCCTTTGTCCCCCAATACCTCAGCATGCTTTCCTTAATAGTAAGAAATTCTCTCGCATTAACTTGGCACAATAGTCAGAATTGGGGAATTAACATTTTAATATTACTATTAGCTAATGTATAGACTTTATTCAAATTTCCCCATTGTTCTACCAGTGCTCTGTGTGGGTAAAGACAGTCTGGGATCACAGGTTACATTCAGTTGTTGTAATGTCTCTCTTTATCTCCTCGAATCTGGAACAGTTCCCAAGTCTTCCCTTGTCTTTCTTGGCCTTGACAGTTTTGAGAAATACAGGCTAGTTATCTCGTAGAATTTCTGATTGGATTTTAAGACCGTTAATTTTCCAACCATTGCCTAAAAGAGAGGAATGCTGTGACTTCCATGATGTGATTAATGCTAATGAGTCCAAGCACAGTAGGAGCCCCAGCCCATTGCAAAGAGCAAGTAAAACACGTAAGAGGCTGCGGTTTGGGGAAAATGAGTCCAGGTCCACCAATGGTTGAGTAGAGCCTCAGCCCTGCCATGAGATGTGCTCCATGGGGGAGACTCCATATCAGCTTCTTTCAAGACCTAGGACATTGCTCATGCCCAACAGCCAACTGCCGGCCTTTCAGTCACCCCGGTTGGTTGTCGCAAATGAATGATTGTTTTGTTTGTTATTCACTAAAGCCTAATTAAAACCAAGGTTAGTAAGGCATATGCCAACCTCCGATGTCTTCCTTCTCGCCTTCCCCATCCTATCACCCGTGTACATGATTCATTGGCTTTTAGTGCATTAGGCAAATTTGCCATAATTGCAGAGGGGAAGGAGCAAGGGGCCCGTGGCACCACCCAGGCGCTACACTACCCTTCCTGTAAGTCACATGGACTCCAAGAAAGGGGTTTAAATTGCCTTTATTGATTTGTCAGCCTCTAATAGATCATTTTTCACTGAGCAAAAGACAGGACCCTTAAAGAGTTCTTTCTCCTCCTACCACCCCCATCATGGATCTTGTCTCAGAGGGAAGGGTATCTGTGGGGGTTAATGACATGTTTGAGAGAATTAAAATGAAGACATCAATTTTCCCCAAGATGCAGCTAAGCGGGGCCCAGTGGGGCCTGTTTCCACCTCTGACTGCTCCAAACTCGACTTCCCAACCCCAGAGTTATGCATAGAGAGTGACCCTGAGGCTTCTCATTTCCTTCCACAGGAGATTCTAGAAGATGAGCTTGCTGTGTCTCCACCTCCAGTCCCCTGGAGCAGCTGCTTTCTCACACACCTTGGAATAGGACAACGTGCATTGTGGCTGTGACGTGGAATCCCCCACAGGATGGCAGGCAGCCGGCCAACAGGTCTCTAGCGTCAGTCCTTAGCTGACACTGTGCAATTGATGCACATTTAAAAATTCTTCGTGCACTGACTGCGTGACAGGTACCTCGCTAGATCTTGTGAACACGATGACGTCTTTAAGCTCGGAACACTCAGAGAGACACAGATAAAAGTAACAGGTGTATAACACGGTGTGGCGAGACGGCTGGTGGGACTTGTACAAAGCACACAACAGTCTATGATGCACGGGGAGGACAGAGATGGAGGAGTTGGGCTGGGTCTTCCCCTGGGTCCAGCTGGAGGGGCTCCCCTTGCAGACAGACCAAAGGTGTCATTTGCCGCCCACATAGTTTAGCTTTTAACTTGGTAGTGCCATGTCCTGTTGAGTTCAGCTATGTGTGGGACAGATGCAGCACCATCATCCAGACTGTAAATCCCGCGAGAACGAGAATCCTGTCTTATGTTACGGGACTTCTCTACAGCACCCAACCAGGCACTAATCCCATAGAAAGTTCTCAAACAGATACACGGTGAGTGACTAAATCCAGCAGATCACAAGCTGGGAGGGACACCGGGCCAGTCTCTGTGAAAACTTGGAAGAAGTGTGGTAGGGGTGACCACCCAGGATGACCCTTTAACACAACATGATGTCAACTACCCTTACAATAAAAACACTTTTGTGACCTTGACAATATCTTAGAGTCAGTCATATTTTCCTTGCAACATTTGCTTACAAAAACCTCAAGCACAATGAAATGATTTAGATAACTTCCTGGAATTCATCATGCCCTGCAACAGAATTGAACCTGGTGTTGGCAGTGACCCAAACCTCACTGGTTCTGGACGGGAATATTTCCAGGGGTCTGTGGCATGAGCAGTCTGTTCAGTGAGGAGATGAGGGTGTGATGGGGGTGATGGGGGTAAAAGAACAGGGAATGGGAGATGGGAAGGGGAAGGAGATGAGGCAAGGAGTGGCATGGGGTGGCTATTTGCTTGGGTTTTCTCTGTGTTTCTCACATTCTGCAGACCTGTCCTTTTTTGTCAAGGCACCTTGAGTTAGCCTAATGTGTTAGCCTTTCTGTTATCATTTCTAATTTACTTGAGTGGGTCATGATTTTGGCCTCTCCGGTCACAAGGGACCTTGGGAGAGCAGAGATCGTCAGGTTGCAACTGTTGACAGGATGTCTGGGAGAATGGCTGTCTTTGGAAGCAACAACCCGTGAGGCCAGGACTCCACCCTGCACATCTGGCCATAGAAGGTTGTGACCCGATTTCAAAAGATCAGGAAGCCCCCAGGAGACCAAGGACCCACATAGAGCATGTTCAGTTATCACAGTTTCTCTAACTCGGAGGTGGTGGCTGAGCAAGCCGGTCCAAGAAGAAAACGACATTGAACTCAGGGCCAGCAGTGTTGAGCAGCCGGCACGCTGGTGGGTGTGGATGTGTGGAGACAGCTGGGCGCAAATTCACAGCCAGAGAAAAATCTTCATGATTTCCAATTGTCTTTTTTTCTCCCCTCCGACAATGAACAGAGAGAGCCCCAGACAGTGGTAAAAATAGCTCCTCAAACCTGTCTGGCTTGAATTTGTAGAAGGCTAGTGTTGGGGAGCGGGGAATGGCTCATTTGAAAATGGAATTTATTTTGCTGATGATGACAGATGATTCCACACTGGGGACAGAAGGCAACTTTCCAGAATAAAAATCCTCTTCATCTTATTTTTTGAAAAAATTACTTCCCACTGCCCCCTCCCAACAAAGACTCCTTAACACTTTCATTACAATTATTGCAGTGATGTCATAAAAGTAAACCAAAATAATAGTTTTCAAAGGGAAGGAGGTTTCCTGGGAAGTCTTGGCGAGGCAAAGGCAGGAAAGGGACCGGAAGCCCGGGGTGGCAGGTAGGCGCGGGACCCAGTCTCAGCCCTGCCACCTACTGGCAGGTCAACCGGTACAGGGATAAACCATCTCAGCTAAGAGGCAGTTTTCTCATCGATAACTCATGGCTCCCAGTCTGATGCACCAACCTTAAAGGGTTGTTATGGAGATAAAATCAGAAGATGTCTCTGAAGTTGCTTTGTAAACTGTAAAGTACCATCTAGACGGAAGGTGTTGGTATTGAGGAGTTGCTTAAAGCCTCCCATGGCAAAGAAAGCTGTCAGACAGAAGTAGAAATACTCCCCCTCAGAGTGGCGCCACAGGGGTGAGAAAGAACAGCTGCTCAGTGCCCAGGCTTGTCGAGAGAAAATGCAGCGTCATCAGAATAAAGCACATAAATAGAACTCTCTTGGAGTCATGCACCACCTGTTCCCACAGACACCATCAACCAGCCGTGTCCTCCACCCGTCTACTCAGAGAGGGCTCAGACAGCAGGAGAGATGACCCTATTTTACAGAGAGGTAAACTGAGGCCCAGAAAGGAAAAGTGCTATCTTGTGGTCCCATTGTGACTTTGAACTACAAAAGTCCCAGACTCGTCCAGAATAGCACCTGGCTCTCCCTTCCTCCTGATCTGCGGACCAACATGGGCCTGAGGCCAGCCACCCCCCAGCCTGGAAAGAGATCATTGGCCTGAGTTCTAAAACAGACCACTGTCCCAGCCAGCCTGCTGTGAGCCACCCCTCTGAAGGGACACGTGCACCTCAGCCCACAGCCTTCTGGCTCCAAGGACCCGCCTCTTGTCTTCCAAGGGAGACAGACTGATGGCTTCCAGACACCTGCTACTCCCTGGGCAGGCCCCAGAGCCCCTCTGGCGGAGCAAGTTTGATCCTTCCCTCTCTGCTGGTTGTTTGAAACTAACGAACACAGAGTTAAAGTTCTAAACCCCCTTCATTTTTAAGGGGTCTTGGATAACCCCACTGCCAGGAGCCGGTATAAATCAGAGTGTCCTGAATGGATTAGGTATCCCACATCCTTCCCTAAACCTCAACAAACCTCTTTGAGGAGGACCCTGGGTTAAGAGTGTTAATAAATCACAGCTCAGCACAGCAGGTCGCTGGCCCGTTAGCACCCTGGCCTTCCCCAGAAACGGGAGCAGCCGTGCGGAGAGCCGGGCCTGGGAAGCCAGGCTGAACTTCTCCTCCTGCCCCAGGCTGTGTCCCCACTGCTGCCCTCTGTAGTGCCTCGTCTCTGTGGTGGCCAATGGTTTTTCATTAAGATGTGCCCACGAGGGCCCCTAGAAGGCCAGCAGACTGGAAGTTGTGTTGGGATTCTGCTACACTTCAGTTTCCTATCGATCATGCTGGGTTCGTGTTCCAAGGGCAGAACTGAGCAGGTGCAACAAGGACGTGCGGTCTGTACAAACACTACTGGGCCCTGTAAAGAAAAACCTGTCCCCTCTGCATTATATAGTCATCTTATGTAATCCTGACAGTTACTCTGTGACCTGGGTATCATTACCACCCCACTTAGAGAGGTAGAATCTGAAGATCAGAGAGGTTTAGTAACTTACGCAAAGACGTGCAACTGCTAAGCCCGAGCCCGTGCTCAAACTCAGGTGCGTCCACCTCAAAGCCCAAATACCCTCTGGCCATCCTTGGCACGTGCAGTCAGTAGGCAGGACACGTAGTCAGGAGTAATAGTGCAAGGTCTCGTCACTCTCAAATGAACCAGGTTTGGAGCCACAGCCTGGAATAAAGGCTAGTTCAGGCCTGCGTCACGCTCTCGTAGGCGGGGGATAACAAGGAGCTGCTCTTAGGCCTACCAGGCAGGGTCTCCCAGCTTACAAATAAACCCGAAACCCAGAAGAGCCAGTTAGGGCTGGAGCAGCCCCTGGCCAGGCCAGCCAGGGTTACCATGACAACAGAGTCATTTCCATTACAAACCCTGCAACAGGCTTCCAGAAGGTGATTAATAGTTGACCTCTGGGGGCTGGGAACTCTCTAGGGCAGTATTCCTTTTAGTCTGGTGCAAAGTTTGGACCATTCATTCCTCTTCTCCCCAAATTGGGAGATGAGGTGAAATTCCTAGGTGGGGAAGCAGAGGCAAAGCACGTGAACCCCATCCCGCTAGTCCCCCTGAGCCCCAAAGTCAACCCAGGAAACACCTTGTGAAAATCCTGCTCCAGCTCTGGGCCAAGGCAGCTGAACCCAAGAAACTCAAGGGCAGACAAAGGAACACAAGAGAAGCCAAGGGACTGAATGTGAGACTCTAGGCTGGTCCATTCTTGCTGGCTAAATGGCACCCCACCCACCAAAGGGAAAAGGTCCAAATAAAGAATTCAGCCGGGCAAGAGCAGGTAGGACAAGGCAGGGAATCCTATCTCCTTTGAGTACAGAGAAAAGCCTTTTCTACAGACTCAAGAAGAGGGGGCGGAGAAGGACAGGCTGCCTGCCAAAGCAGTGACCCATGTTGTGAGTTCCAAACGGCGGCGACTTGAGGAGGCTCAGCTGTCCCCATGTCCCCTCACCCAGCACCCATGAATGGGGGCTGGCTCCCTGCCAAGTGGGGCGACCCTGACTCTACACCCCAACCTTGGAATGTTTGTGGTAGAACCATTCGGGGCTCATTCATCCACTGTTTTTCTCTCTGCTGACATTGGGTGGGTTTGCCTGCCTGGTCATTGTTTTCATTTGTCCCTTTTCACTGTGGACGGATGAGTCACTCCCCTGCATCCCGGCGGGGGCGGTCAGGCGCTCCTAGTGTTGGTACAAGAAACCCAGCGGCTGGCTTGTATCGGTTTCATCCTTTCTGCTGAGATGGTGTAACACCGGGGTTGGAATGGCAAGTGTGTGTGAGAGGTGAGAGAAGGCGTCTCCCTCCCCTGGAATCCCAGGACACTTGAAATGCACCCAGAGGGAGGTCCCAGCCTCACCCCTTCCTCCTCTCCTTATAGAAAGACATCAGGGAATCCTATTCCCCAAGGCACCCCCTACGTCACCCCAAATACCACCAAAACTACCCTGAGCCTTCGCTGCCACCCCACAGCTGGGCTAAACCCGAAAACCTTCCAAGAAAAATGTTGTCATTGCACAAGAAAGGTAGCTGCATTCTCCACACCTCAAATGATTTTCAAGTTTGAGATCCCATTCTGCGGCAGGAAATTAATCTCAGTTAATTCCAAGTCTCCCATTGTTCACTGTAAGGGAGGTTGTACCCAGTTTAGGGAGGGGCTTCTGGTGCCCCTGCATGGAGTGGGGGACAAGGACAATGCTACACGCGGTGACATCTCTAGCCACACTGGCACCCACCCACACATCTTGGTCCTGTCTGGGCTGTGGTCCTTGGGCCCCTGGTCACTGCTGGGTCCTCCCCCACCACAGCTTTTCCCAGTTCATGGGCTTTGGGGAGCCCGGTGCCCACAGCTCCCAGCTGTGCACAGTACATTCTGTTACCTGGGGACCTCATAAAGCCACACCCCTTCATTTGGGGTGTTTCTTTCTGGTGACACTCACTAGACGCCCCCTTTCCTGCCTCCCCAATACTCCTTCCTGTTCATCTCAGCTAGATGCACCCTGATTCTGTGGGATTGGGAGGGATTACTTATGCCTTCTTCCAAATCTCCTAATACTGTCCTGGTTAAGGGCTAGGCTTTTGAAATTTAAAATACAAGAGTTGGCTTCTGGATTTTTTTTCTTTCTTTCTTTCTTTCTTTTTTTTTTTTTTTGCGTGGCTGGGGCTCACCTCTTCTGGCATATGGGGTCGGCGCCCTATTCCTTTGAGCTATAGGTGCGGCCCTGTATTTTTTTTTTGTTGTTGTTGTTGTTGTTTTTGGCTGGGGCTGGGTTTGAACCCGCCACCTCCGGCATATGGGGCCGCGCCCTACTCCTTTGAGCCACAGGCGCAGCCACTCTGTTGGCTTGTCTAGAGTGCAGTGATGTGATCACAGCTCACTGTAACTTCAAACTCCTGAGCTCAAGTGATCCTCCTGCTTCAGCCTCCTGAGTGCCTAGGACTACAGACTCATATTACCTTACTGGCTTTGCAGTCATGGGGTCTTGCTATGTTGCCCAGGCTGGTCTTAAATGCCCGGCTTCAAGCAATCCACCTGCCTCAGCTTCCCAAAGCCTTCCTAAATCTCATGCCTAGGCTTCTGGATCTATTATCACTCATTGGCTCCCACCTCTGAGAAGGGGACACCCACTGCCTCCTCCAGTGTCACCCTAAGCTTTCTTCAAGTGCTTAGATGTGGTTCACAGCCTCTTGGTCACATCTGGCTCAAAGCAGCATCTAGTCTGTGTTAGTTCAGTCTGGGGCCCCTGGAGGCCCCTGCTGACTGCCCCTCTTCTGCCATACGGGCCTGTGTGTGGACTTCAGCCCTTTATAGGTTTACAAGCACACTCTCCATCCCACTATGCCTCTATGTGTGTGGCAAACTTCTTTAAAGGTGGGCGGGGATAAAGAAGACTATTACTGAGCAGCAAATCTCCCTTAAATATCCAAAAAGAAGGTCAGCCTCCTGCTACGGTCCACCAGAGACCTGGCAAGGCAGCCGCGTCCTCTCCTCTCTGCACGGCAGCCCGGGCCGCCCTGCCGGAGCTCCCCTCCCTGCCTCACCCCTGCTCTCGTACCTTCCTCTCTAGCTTGGCCCCACCAGCTTCCACGTGCCCTCCGTCCCCAGCCCTCCACCTCCACCCCCGCACCGTCTGCAGCAAAGCAGAACCGGCCTTCTCGGTACACAGGGCCTATTTTTCTCAGGAAGGAATTAGGGTTGTAAAGAACAATTGTTTCTCTTCTTCGCAAAACGAACAAACACCAGATGCCTATTTGGTATGGCTGTTGGAAACAAGAAGGGAGAAGAATGTCTGCTTTAGCCCCCCTGGGAGACTGGTAGGAAGAAAAGTGGCAGCAGTCACTCCGTCCTCTCTGTGTGGGCTCCCTTCTCCGACGGTTACCTGCAGCATGGCTTCCCTCAGCTGACCCCCTGCCATGAGCGCAGGCCCCGTCTTCCTCCCCGTCAGTCAGAGCGTCTTCAGGGAATATAGATTAATGCCAATATTAGCTCAAGTAGCAAATGGTTAGGAGCGAAAATAATGCATGACAAAACTAAATATAATGATTTCCAAATAATCCACAGGGAAACACATTTTCTCCATTTATAATGGAGAATGGACGAGCTTTATTCAAGGAAGCCCCTTTCTGAAAAGGAGGCAACGCTGACGTAAGAGGTTTGGAGAAGCAGCCCCGGGCAGCCCAGGTGGGGCTCCCCTGCCCCTTGCCTTAGCTCTGCACCCACAGTCTCCATCCCTCCCCAGGGTCCCCTGCCCAGAGCTCCTCTCTGCCAGCCTCTCGCATCCCCTGCCCTGATCAGATCTCACCTGCTCTGTGGTTCCAGCTCTCTCCCCTGGGCCCTGTTCTCAGCTGGGAAGCTGGTAAACTGCACTGAAGTGATAATGGATGGTAATAAGTTAATGTGTTACTTTTCCCGGGTAACATTTGCATTTTGACAGGGTCTTTCTGAAGAAAAATCGTTCTTAACAACAAAATGTCTGGAACTGGGAGCACTTCAGGCACCTGCGTGTGGCAGCCCTAAAGCAATAGATTTGTGACAAGAGGGGGGTTTGATTCCTCAATTCCCTATTTTCTCTTCCCATTCAGGGAACAGTAAGAAGAGCATCTTAGGGACTGCTGGGCAGAGGCCCCGAGAGACAGGCCTGGGACAAGAAAGGGAAGGAGGGGGCGAGGGGGTCCCAGTGTATGGCACACCTCTTTGGGGGGACACAGTTATAAGGGAGACTTTATCTAACAAGTTCAATCAGTGTAATCTAATTCTTTTTACCCTCAATGAATCCCAAACAATAAAAATAAATAAATAAATAAACAAATAAGAAATTGACCCTCCCACCTTGGAGAAAAGGAAAAGACACCCCCCACAGACATAAAGTCCCCAAAGCAGAAAGGAGGTAATATGGAGGAAACCCCTAGAAGAGAACTGAAATTTCTGGGTCACAAAAGTGTCTGCCCCTGCATATAAGAGCTTGCTGAAGCCTTTGTAGCAGAGACTGCTTCTGGGATACATCACGTTAAACAGGCTGTCTCCACGGAACTGAGCACAGAGCCATAGGTGATGTGGGGTCGGACAAGCAGTGGGGGAGACGCAGACATGTGCTCCAGAGCGGCAGAGTTGTTGAGACCCAGAGAGTCACACAACAGCTAGTCCACCTCCAAAATGCACCAGCCTCCTGACGGTCACAGGTGTTCCTACCCTGAGCTGGCAGTACACATCGCAGGGTCACAGCAGCTGTTCGAATCCCCCTTAAGCTGGCTGTGCTGTCTTCTGCTTCAGAGCCGGGCTGACCGGAAATGAGGGAACCCTCGTGAGCAGATGCTGCGTCTTAGCCCAGACCCCGCTACCCCTTTTTCCTCTCGGTGGGACCTACCCTCTGACTCTGCAGTGGGGTTCCCAGTAGCAGAGTAGCATTCCTCCTCCTTCCCTTCGGGGCTCTGCCTCTCAGTGTGAGGGAGAACTCAGGCTCCCAGAACTGTAATTAGGGCTTGCATCTAATCCCAGGTCTCCACCTAGGCACTCTCCTTTCTAGGGGACTCACAATGAGCAGCTGCCCACAGCAGGCTGGACCCTGCTGCCCAGCTCTTGGCTGGTGGGCACAGAGCTCAGGCCTGGGTGCACCTCAAAATAAACTCCACTTCCATAAAACAATCGTCAGAGCTGCTGGCCAACCAAGTTGGCAGAGATGGCAGGAAGTCCGCCCCCCACAGAGGAGTAAGGACTATCCTGTGCCCAGGGTTCCTTGAGGCCTGAGCCCCATAGGCACGAAGCACCCTGAGATTCCGATGCCTGCTCCCGAGCCCAGGTCATCTGAGTTCATTGTATTCCCCACACCAACCTTAGAAGACTCAATTCAAACAGATCAACCCACCTCTTCTCCAGATTCTCAGGGAAAATTGGCTCAGAGTACTAGGCTGGGCCTTGGGATGGGGAAGCTGAATCCCACTGCAGCAGCCTTGATTCAATATCCTACACACACAAAAAAGGCACACACCAAGGCAGCAAGGAGACAGCCTTTTCCCTCCACCACTGGATCTGTGAAGTTCTCAAAAAGGGCTCTTGTGCCTTCTGTGTTTCCCCCACAGTGCCAAGCAGGGAAGAATCAGAATTAGTCCGGGTAGCAGCCCTTTCACGATACAAACACTCGACGAATTAGGTATTGAAATGATGTGCTTTAACACAATAAAGACTATATGCATTGGGCAAACTCATAACTAAAATCAACAGTGAAAGTGTGAAAGCTTCTCCTCGAAGATCAGGGATAAGACAGGACTTTCGTCACTTCTTTTGAACATAGTTCTGGAAGTCCTGGCAAGAGAAAGAAATAAAAGGCATTCAAATTGGAAAGGAAGATGAAATTGTCGAGATTGGTGTGGGCTTCAGCCATGTAAAATGGAGATCCAGTTACCTGAAGAGGTGGTAAGGCATCCAGCTTGCTACACGTTTCCCAAGTGAACAAGCTTTGGAATAGTATTGCAGAGAGTGAACATCTGTGGACAAAACTGTGTCTGAAGACATGGGGCTTCTGGGACTTCACCTATAAGGCCCTGGGCACACAGACCTGGAAGCAGGCTTTCCTCCACCAAATAAAGAAGGAACGTCAGATGGCATTGGCACAACCTGATGACTTTATCTACAAAGGAGCCAGTGGGAACTTCGGAGTCTTCGAAGAGTTGGCTTATCTCTCAGGAGAGAACTTCAGAATAGATGGACAAGAGAAGTCAATTACTTGTGCTACAGCTTCCAGGCACATACTTTATGCCTGTGATGTGCAAGAGGGTATTACGATCTAGTCAAGCCCAGTCCAGCTGTTCAAAATGAATCATCTGGCAACGATCCCTCAGATGCATCTTGCAATCACTATGGACTTTGGGGGAACTATAAAAGTGTGGAATTGTCAGGATAGGGATGCTCTGGGTGATATTGCCCTCCCTGGGGGCTGCGTTTCCTCGGAAGCCTGTTTCTCAAAGGATGACCCATTCATAATGGTTGGTAATTCGGAAGGTGACATCTATACATTTAGTGCCTGATTTAATGACTATTTCCCACGTTAATGCATTTCGATACAGTTTGAATCTTCTACATTGTTCTCCTGACAAGAAATGGGTCTTTGCATGTAGGACAAATCAACATATACGGCCAAAGGTGTTTTTACAGAGAGCTTACTGAAGGCAGCACCCCTCTGTCTCACTCTCCATCATGCTGCAGAGCCTGCTGGGCCCCAAGGAAGGAAAGTGGGATAACGCTGATGTTCCGAAAAAGCACTACCAGAAGGATGAGATTTGCCACCTTTGATCTAACAATGGAGAAGACTGGGGGCCAAACAGACCTCCAGGCCCAGCTGATTGGAAGCTTCCTGTTGCCAGTTAATGAGGGTCTTTCTCTGTGGATGGGAGTCAGTCCTGAAAACCTGATTGTCTGTGAGAGTGGGCCATGCTTGTTCCTCTTCACCATCAGTGGCCACCTGCTGTAACAGTTTGAGAACCACCAGAACAACATCAGCTTATGGGTGGATGCTCTTCATGTCGTCATCGTGTCCGTGGATGACTCTTTGCATATGTACATGTGGGAGGAGGAAGGCCGCTATCCACACCTCAAGAGCTGCTGTCACCTGGCACGCAAGCAGCACGAGGAGCCGCAGGTCAAGTTCATCTCCAAGGCAATGTGATGATGTGAGCAAGGACATGCGATGTCAAAAATGGGCTATTCAGCACTCTGGTGATGTATTCTTTGAATAAGTAATATGAAAACTAATGGAATTAGCTTTGTATACCAACTTCCTCAATGTAGTAAAGATGATTTCTGTTTGAAAAAAAAAAATTATATTGTCTCTGTCTGCAGAAGACATGATTTTATGTATAGAAAACCTTAAACACTCCACCAGGAAACTGTTAGAACTAATAAACCAATTCAGTAAATTTTTAGAACGAAAAATCAACATGCAAAAGTCAGCAGCATTTCTATATACTAACAATGAGCTATCTGCAAAATAGATCAAGAAGACAATCCCATTTACAATAGCTATAGAAAAATACAATACTTAACAAACTTAACTAAGGAGGTAAAAGACCTATACTATAAAATACTGATTTAAAAAATTGAAGAAGATACAAATAGATGAAACGATTGTCCATGTTCATGGATTGAAAGAGTTAGTATTATTAAAATGTCCATACTATCCAAAGAAATCTACACATGCAATGTAGTCCCTATCATATTTCCAATGCAATTTTTCACAGAAATGGGGAAAAAGTCTAAAATTCCTATGGAATCACAAAGACCCCAAATAATCCAAGAAATCTTAAGCAAAAAGAACAAATGGACACATCACTTACTTGATTTGAAAATCTACCACAACGCTCTAGTAATCAAAACTACATGGTATTAGTATAAAAACAGACACATTGATCAATGGGACAGAGTAGAGAGGCCAGAAATTAATTTACAGTCAATTTATTTTTGACTAAGATGCCAAGAACACACAATGACAGAAAGGACAATCTCATCAATAAATGGTGCTAGGAAAACTGGATGTACACATTCAGAATAAAATTACATCCTCATCTTATGCCACATACAAAAATTGACTTAAGATGGATTAAAAACTTAAACATAAGATCTGCAACTGTAAAACAATTAGAAGAAAACATGGATAAAACTCTATGACATTTGTCTGGGCCATAACCAGACTCCAAAAGCACAGGCAGCAAAAGCAAAAATAAGTCAGGGAAATTATATCAAACTGAAGTGTTTCTACATATCAAAGGAAACAATAAGCATAGTGAAGAGAAAATCTACAGAACAGGAGAAAGCATTTTCAAACCATACATTTAACAAGGTGTTAGTATCCAAAATATATAAAGACTTCAAATGACTCAATAGTAAGAAAACAAACAACCGATTACAAAGAAGACAATGGGCCTGAATTAACATTTTTCAAAAGAAGACATGCAAATGGCCAACAGATACATTAAGAAATGCTCACCATCATTAATAAAGAGAGAAATGGAAATTAAAACCACAAACTTGCGGGCGGCACCCATGGCTCATTGAGTGGGGCACCAGCCCCATATGCAAAAGTGGTGGGTTCAAACCCGGCCTCCACCGAACTGCAAAAACAGAAAAATAACCAGGCATTATGGTGGGTGCCTGTAGTCCCAGCTACTTGGGAGGCTGAGGCAAGAGAATCGCCTAAGCCCAGGAGTTGGAGGTTGCTGTGAGCTGTGTGACGTCACAGCATTCCACCGAGGGCGATAAAGTGAGACTCTGTCTCTACAAAAAAAAACACAACTTGCTATCACCTTGCCCTGTTAGAATGACTAATCAAAAAGATTAAAGGTAACAAATGTTGGACAGGTTGTGGAGAAAAGAAACACCTTGTACATTGCTGGTAGGAATGTATATTAGTACAGCCATTATACAACAATATGGAAGTTCCTCAAAAAATCAAAAATAGAACTACCATATGATCCATATACCATTGATGGGTATATGTTCAAAGGATCTGAAATTAGTATGTCAAAGAGATATCTACATACCTATGTTCATTGCAGCATTATTCATGATAATCGACCATTAAGGAATGAATGAATAAAGAAAATGTGGTATATATACACAATGGCATACTATTCAGCCTTCTAAAAGAAGGAAATTTTGTCCTTTGCAACAATACATTTGAACCTAGAGACAGTATATTAAGTGAAATAAGCCAGACTCAGAAAGACAAATGCTTCATGATATTGTATACATGTGAAATCTTTAAAAAGTGGAACTTACAGAAGCAGAGTGTAGAACTGTGGTTACCAAGTATAGAGAGAGGGGAAGGTGGGGTCGTGGGTCAAAGGACACAAAATTTCAAAGCTCCAGCCAGGCAGAAATAGTAAGTTCAAGAGATCTATGGTTCAACATGGTGACTACAGTTAAAAACAATGAATTGGACATTGGACATTGGACCCTTGGACATTGATGAGTAGATTTGTGCTCTCATGACGCGCGCACACACATGCACTCACGTACACGCAAATAAGTATGAGAGGTAATGCTTGCATCAGCTAGCTTGATTTGACCATTCCACAACATTGTGTTGTGTACCATAAAAATACACCATTTTTATTTGCCAAATAAAAAGTCAAATCTGCCAGGCATGGTGAGTAGCTCACGCCTGTAATCCTAGCACTCTGGGAGGCCAAGGAAGATGCATTGCTTGAACTCAGGAGTTTTAGACAAGCCTGAGCAAGAACGAGACTCTGCCTCCAAAAATAGCCAGGTGTTGTGATGGGCACCTATAGTACCAGCTATTTGGGAGACTGAGGCAAGAGAATCCCTAAAGCCTACAAGTTTGAGGTTGCTGCAAGCTGTGACACCAGGGCAGTCTACTCAGGGTGAGAAAGTGGACGCTGCCTCAAAAACATAAATAAATGCATAAATACATAAAAATAAATAAAAAGTTAAATCAAATAAGTTTTTTAACTTTCAAAAAGCTGGTCCTAGAGGTGAAATTGACACTAACAGGCGAAAGTTGCAGGGAAGTGGGTTTTAGCTCAATTGAAAGAACTTTCAAACAGGCAGTTCTATCTAAAAATAATGAGCTATCTTGGGAGCTAATGAGATCACTGTCCCTAGAGGTGTTCAGGCCAGGGCCCAAAAACCACCTGGAAAAGCGGGCGGCTGACAACCAGGCACTAGGAGGCAGCTGGTTAAGTGACGTCTAATGCTTGTTTAAAGACAGAGTGGGCATGAAAGGCTTCGGATTGGATGCAAAGATATTGATTGAGTATTGCTACCCCACTTAGAACCACCACATCGGGTTAGGAGGGATGGAAAGGAAAATTAACATTTATTGATAATCCATTATATACTGGACACATTATCTTTAATCTTCACAAGTATATGAGGAAGGGTTTATTGTTCCTGTGTTACAGTGAGAAATCTGATTTCAGAGATGGTAAGAACCTCGCCCAAAGTCACATCGAGGAAGCAGGAGCACAGCCAGGGTGGAGGTTGTTTGGCATCATCCTCCCCTTCTGCAGAAGCTGATATCACCTCCCATACCACCTCCTGGAGCCCTCTCTCCTCTTCACCTCCTTGGAGAGTGGACTTGTGCAGGGCGTTATGGATTCGATCACTAAAGCAGACGCACAGGTAGAAGAATTCATGGGCAGCACCCACCAGCCAGAGCGGCTTCTGGAGTATATTAGTCTCAGAGAATGGCCCTGTGAGGAGGTTAAGAGCCCTGCATATTCCATGGTATTCATGTACCACAATTTATTAATCCATTCATGGGTCGATGGGCATTTGGGCTTCTTCCATGACTTAGCAATTATGAATTGGGCTGCAATAAACATTCTGGTACTAATATCTTTATTATGATGTGATTTTTGGTCTTCAGGATATATACCCAATAAAGGAATTAACCTCTCCTTTGCCTATCTCTTGAAGCTCTGAATGCGTGATGGCAGCCTCCTTACCTTTCCACCATCAGGACGACCGTGGTCTATCCTGATCTGTCCTCTCCTGCTGCCACTTCCCATTGGCCAAACCCAACTATTGCTAGAGGGCAGGAGAGCCTAGTAATGCAGTGTCCAGAGATCAGGTCCCACAGCAAATGAAGACGGGGGATAAATGGTGTGTGAGGGACAGAGAATAACAACTACATATTCTCTGCTCATATTATACTTGCAATTCTAGATACTTCTACAAATTCCCTAGTTAGATTCCTTCTAACATTATCGCTTAGGTTGTTTGGAAAGATGTTGCCTAAGTGTTACATGTTTAATTGCAGGTTTGAATTATACTTCACCATTTTGAACTGTGTTCTTGAGCATGGTAGTCTCTTATTTTTATTTTCTTCCAGGTGTAAAGTGGCAATATTGAAATGCCTGACAGATAATAGGGAATCTGATTGACATTGGCTTCCTTTCCCCTTCCTGTCAGATTCTCAGTTCTGACACATGGTAAACATATTTTTCTTTCCTTTTTCTACTTAACTTGCGTACTACATGTGGTTGGTTGCTTTCAAGGGTTTTTGCCAAACTGTACTGTTATGGCACTTTTTTATCAGGTAAGTTCACTGAGAGAGAAATGAAATAGAATGAGTCAATCTTGTGCCATTCTGCTGATCATGCCTGTGGACGTTGTGGGTGATTTTGAGTTTGCAACTTATGTTCAATGACAATAGAGGTGACAATAACAAAAACATGCTTACAATGGCAGTTCATGTAGTGAGTGAGAAATGTGTTAGAAAGAAGTCTAGCTATTCTCAACTCTTTAAGTGCTCTGTTTGCTCTAGAATTTTCTGCCACAGTGATGCAATCTGTTAGTCCTGCTCCTAAAAGGCAAGCTTGCAATTTTTCTTTATGAGATGCAATCTGGTCTTTTTGGTGGATTTAGTATTTGTGGATTCAGCTACTTGTTAAAATTTATTTGTAACTCCAAAATTAATACTCCAGTGCTTTTGTGATCATTTACAAACATGTTCAGAGCAGCCCCAAATTTGAGTCACCTACCTGGCATACACATCAGCTAAGGTTGAGCAAAGTGACATTTTGTTTTCTTGTTTTAACTCTCAGATAGCAAACAGGTGCCTTTTTTGAGGTGTATTGAGTGCCTTTTTTTTTTTTTTTACTTTAGCATTTCTTAGTCATGATTTCACTTTTTAAAATGGTCCCCAAATGTAATGCTGAAGTGCCGTCTGGAGTCCCAAACTTCAAGCAAGCTGTAGTGTGACTTATGGAAAAAAATACAGATAAGCTTCCTTAAGAAATTAGATGCAATGCTATTGCCATAAGTTACACATTAAATCAACTATACTGTATGTCCAGAAAAAGGATGAAGAAATTATCTGATCAATATGTGAGGCTACTCTAGAAAGCGCTAAAGTAACCTCTATGCTTGTGATGAAGCTACAGAAAAGTGATTGCTTTTGTGGATTCATGACAAATGATTTTTAAGACATAGTGGATAGTGTTGTTGTGAGGCTTAAAGCCAAAGAAAATTATGATCATATTACCCAGAATCAAGCAAAGGTTAAACCATTCTTAGCTAGTGCTGGCTGACTCACACACACATTTCAAAGTTTATACAGTGTGAAAATGTTCAAATTCGGGGTAAGGTAGGCTATATAGATTAGGACACAACAAAAGAAATTTTAAAATGCCTGATAAATATTAAATAGGAAAAGGATTATGTCGGAGAACAGGTTTTACATGCTGATGAGAAAGGCTTATTAAATAAGGGTAATGGTGAATAAACCTATATAGTATTTTGGTTGGAGTAAATTTTGTGACTAGAAGCTCATAGGAACCTAATCTTGTATTTCTCCTATGATCAATAGTTCAGGTTCTATTTTATAGAATATAACTACTGGAAACAATGCTAAGCAATTCTATGTACCTAATCATTTTTTTCCCTATCAAATTGAATTTCTTTGCTATTTTATATTAATTAGTAATCATCATTGTACCTTTCAGATATTTATATTTTTAAAAATGCAATTGATTTTTATGTAACTTACTTCTCCATGTATAAAAATAAAAGATAATTGACATTTTTAGAACTTTATGTATAAAAATTTAAAATATGTAAACTATAGAAAGTTAAGATTTGAAGTACTCTTTCTGAACATATTATAATCCAGTTAGATGATTTTCTAGTAAATATCTGAGCCTGTCTTGAAGAGGGGGCATTTATCTTCTTAGACGTTTCATTATTTTTAGAGGCATAAGACTCTGTGATAAATCTACAGGGTTGGAAGAACCAGACTAATTAACATTGATATTAAAGGCTTCTTGTATTAGGCTTAGAGTTACACGTGCAGGCTATGGTGGTAATGATTAAGTAGACCTGATAAGAAGGTAATTATATTGGTGCTTTACTATACTTTTATTTAAAGACCTTATGACTAAAGCAGTGTTATTATTCTTGTGGAAAATTTTTATGATTTTTTTGCTTCCTGTTCGTATATTTAATCAGTATTTTCTGTGATCGTGGCTCTAATAGTCATGATTAAAGCAATTTACATTATAGAAAGTTACAGCAGTCATGGAAAAGGTAAATAAGATCACATGGTACATTAAGATGCTAAGAAATTCCATTTCAGTTTTAAAAACTTAGTATTAACCATCTGCTAAGCTACCGCTGAAGAAATAGCCATATGTTCAATTCATTTCTCTTATCCAATGTATACAGTTAAAAAAAAAAAAAAGATTTCAGGCAGTATTGTCCAAATACCCTGTGAAATCCATCCCAAAGTTTTTTTTAATTAATACATTCCATTTATTTTGAGATGATTTGGTTATACTGATTAATAGAGAAATATTATTTTATATTATTTGTTTTTTTTGCAGTTTTTTTTTTTTTTGGCCGGGCTGGGTTTGAACCCACCACCTCCAGCATATAGGGCTGGTGCCCTACTCCTTTGAGCCACAGGTGGCATCCATATTATATTACTTTGAACAATTTTAAACCAATAGGTTTATATCTACTTTGAGCTTTTAATTATTCAGTAAATGTAGTAAAATTTAGCAACTTTACATATGTAATATATGTAAAAGTGAAACATTATTTCCATTTTCTAACTGCTTCTTCTAATTACATATTTGGCAAGTACATAATTTTTCATGTACTGTATTTTTCAAAACTGTATCAAAGTGAATTGTTTTACTTTATACGAAAACTTTTATTAGTCTATTGCCAAGAACATAAGGTTTGATGTATTGGTTTCTAGTTCTGTTAACTTTTGATATAATTATCACTTATAACTATTTAGTATGAAAAACAATTTTAAATTTTATCTGAGCACATCTATATTCATAACAGTATTATTCACAATATCTAAAAAATATATATATGATCAGGTTAAAATGTTTCTGCACAATCAACAAAGCAAAGAAACAACCTTTAGAATGAAAGAAGATATTTGCATACTATAAATCTGACAAAGAGCTAATAAGAATCTACAAAGAATCTACAAAGCAAATCACCAAAAAAAGATGAAACAACTCCTTTAAACACTGGACAAGAAACAAATAGAATCTTTTTTCTTGAGGAAAGACTAATGGTCATTAAACACATTAAAAAATGCTTATCATTTCTAAATATCAGAGAAATGCAAATAAATCAAAACCACTATGAGATACCACCCAACCCCACTGAGAATGGCCTATATCACAAGGTTCCAAAGCAACAGATGGTGGTGTGGGTGCAGAGAGAAGGGAACACTCATGAGGTGTTGGTGGGACTGCAAACTAATACAGCCTTTATGGAAAGAAGTATGAACATCCCTCAAAGAACTAAAAGTAGATTTCTCATTTGATCCAGTAATCTCATTGCTAGGCATCTACTCAAAAGAAAAAAAAAATCATTTTACCATAAGAACATTTGCACACAAATACTTACAGTGTTTAAATATTTACAATCATAAGGATGTGAAAACAACCGAAGTGCCCTTCAACCCATGAATGGATTAAATAAACTGTGGAATATGTATATCATGGAATACTATTTAGCTATAAAAATGATGGAGATTTTTGCGTCTTTTGAAACAACCTGGAAAAATTTGCAGAATGTTTTCTTAAGTAAAATAAATTCACCATCTTACTTAATTTCAGATGTAAAGTTCACAAGTTTTAACTGTATTCACATTATTGTACAACCAATCTCCAAAACGTTTATAAAACTGAAACTCTTTAAACATCAAACAAGACTTCCCATTTCTGAGATTTCTGCATGTTATGAATCTGACAAAGGCCTGATAACTAGAATCTGGTGAGAGCTCAAATTAATCAACAAGAAAAGAGCAAACAACCCCATTTCTTTGTGGGCAAGAGATGAGAACAGAAACTTTTCTGAACATGACGGACAAATGGCCAACAAACACATGAAAAAAAGCTCATTATCTTTAATCATCAGAAAATACAAATCAAAACCACTCTGAGATATTACCTAACTCCAGTAAGATTAGTCCACATCACAAAGTCCCAAAACTACAGATGGTGGTGAGGATGTGGAGAGAAGAAAATACTTTTTACACTGCTGTTGGGTTTGCAAACTAATAAAACCTTTATGGCCAGAAGTATGTAGAATTCTCAAAGAACTAAAACTTGACCTTCCATTTGATCCTGCAATCCCATTACTAGGTATCTATCTAGAAGAACAAAAATCATTTTCCCACAAAGACATTTGTACCAGATGTTTTAATGCAGCTAAATTCATAATTGCCAAGTCATGGAAGCAGCCCAAGTGCCCATCGACCCATGAATGGATTAACAAATTGTGGTATACGTATACCATGGAATACTATGCAGCCATAAAAATATGGAGTCTTTACATCTTTTATGTTTACCTGGATGAATTTATACACTTCTTATTAAAGTATCTTAAAAATGGCAAAAATTCCAATGTACTCAATATTTGTATAAAATCAATAAATAAACAATGACTCACTCATACAAATGATAAAACACAAATATAGTCTGGCAAGTGGGCAAGGTGAGGAGGGAGAGAGGAAAGAAGTGAGGAAGGGTGATTGAGGGAGGCGGGAGGGCATTGTTGAGGTCTCACCTAATGTGGACAGTGCGAGGGTATTCAGCACATCCCCTGGGTGAGGGGCTCTACTACAACTTGAACTTTGCCTAGGAAGAGAGAACAATGTAACCTATATATTTGTACCCTCATATTAATTTTAAATTAAGAAAACAATGATAAACTTCCCATTTCCCTTTCTCCCCAGCCCCTAGAAACAACCAATTTACTTTGTTTCTGAGTCTGAGTGCTCCAGGTAGCTCACAAGTAGGTTCATATAGTGTTTGTCTTTTTACATCTTGTTTATTTTATTTAGTCTAATGTATTTAAGTTTCATCTATGTTATCATGTGTCATGATTTTTGTTTTGTTAAGCTGAAAAATATTCCATTGTATGTGTGAACTAAAATAAAATCTTAAGTCCCCCAGACAACTGAATGGACTCCTGTTGGTCAAGAAGACTCCAGAAATAATCTAAAACTCAGTTTCTGACCATGAGAAAGGAGGTCAGATATGACTTGTTATACCCCCTCCCTTCATGGAAATACTCTTTAGCTCCAAGGAGATAACAGACTTAAAACTGTATAAGGCAAAACTAAAATACACCTGAATGTTATTGATTTACTTAACAGATCACTTGAGTCTAGGTGTATGTCTAGTATATGTGTCTAATGGGTTGTCTCTGATTAACAGACTTTTTTAATTTTTTTTTTTTTATTTTTTTGCAGTTTTTGGCCAGGGCTGGGTTTGAACCCACCACCTCCGGCATACGGGGCTGGCGCCCTACTCCTTTGAGCCACAGGCACTACCCTTATTAATAGACTTCTTTATCTTAAAATATTCCAGGCCCTTAGACAAAGCTTCATTTCTTTAGCCAATTACAAATCAAATTATCTTTAAACCTGCCTATAACCTGAGACTCTGATTCAAAAAACAAAACAAAACAATAAAATGTCTGTCTGTAACCTGTAAAGCCCTACTTTGAGATGCCCTGCTTTTCAGATGTACAGTTCACAAGTAATGAAGGCCAAAGAAATGTATACTTTCCATGGATTGATAATATGACTTTGAATGTCCTGTCCCCTTGAAATATATGATTCCAAACTACAACCTAACCCAGTGAGACTACTTGTTCAAGCTTCTTAGGCAGGGCTCTCTGGGCTACAGTCACGTATGTTAAGCTCAGAATAAACCTTTTAAAGTTATTTTAGAGAGTTTTGGCTTTTTTTTACTGACATGTACGTATACCACATTTTGTTTACTCATTCACTTGTTGATGAACATTTGGGTTGCATACATTTATTTAAAAAATTTCAGATTAATACGAAGGCACATCTGATTAGGTTGCATTGTTTGCATTTATAAGGTAAAATCTGAGTTATAATTTTGTCCTTCACCCAGCATTGTACCCATTGGGTATGAACTTACTAAGCCCTTTCTCTCCTTCTCTCTTTTTGAATTTAATGGAGTTTTTCTCTCTCACATGAGAATATGCTTGTTAATCTATTAATTTCAACTTTAATAACTACGAAAAGCATAAAATACCCAGGAATAAACTTTTTATTGGGGTAAAACATTCATATATAATTTAGCATCTTCACCATTTTCAAGTGTAAAGTTCGATGGTGATAGATAAATGTATACTCTTTTCTTTTTTCCCTGTTCACTCCACCTTTTCCCCTTCCTGGCCTCTGTTTACCATGAACCTACTTTGCATCTTCATGAGATTCACATTTTTAGTCCTATCATATGACTAAGGACATGAGAGATATTTGTTTTTCCAGACTTGGGTTATTTCACATACCAAAATGACGTCCAATTTCATCCATGCTGTTGCAAATGACACTATTTCATTCTTTTTTATTGTGGAATAATATTCCACATGCATATAAAGCATCCATCTATTGCTTAGCACTTGGGTTGATTCCATATTTGGGCTATTGTGGATAGTGCTGCAGTAAACATGGAAGTGCAGATATCTCTTTGATATACTGATTTCTCACTTTCGGATACACACACACACACACACACACACCCCCAGTGGTGGAAAGACTAAATCATATAGTAGTTCTATTTTTACTTTTGTGAGAAATCTCCATACTGTTCTCCACAGTGGCTACACTAAAAAACTGTGTGGATGAGAAAGTGTTCCCCTTTTCCACATCTTGACCAACCTCTGTTATTGCCTGTCTTTTTCATACAAGCCATTTTAACTGACTTAGGATAATGACTCATTAAGATTTTGATTTTAATTTTTCTCATGAGTGTTTTTTATTTTAATATATATACTATGTGTATCTGTTATCCATCTGTATGTCTTCTTTGGAAGAATGTCTGTTCTGGGTTTTCCAATTTGTTGTCGTAAAGTTGTTTGTAAAGAGTCACTGATAATTCTTTGTATTTCTAAGACCTCTGTTGTTATGTCCCTTTTTTTTCATTTCTGATTTTATTTGAGTCTTCTCTTTTTATTTCTTTGCTAATCTGGTTAAAAGTGTGTCAATTTTTCTTGTCTTTTCAAAACATCAACTTTTAAAGTTTTTTTAATCCTCTGTTGTTTTTAAGTCTCAATTTTATTTATTTATACTCATTATTTCTTTCACTCTGCTAATTTGGGGTTAAGTTTGTTTTTGTTTTTTTAGTTCCTTAAAGGTTACTTGAAGTCTTTTCTACTTTTTTAATTTAGGCATTTATTGTTATAAACTTACTTCTTAGTACTGCTTGTGCTGTGGCTCAGAAATTTTAGTATGTTGAATTTCCATTTTTATTTGTTCTAAGAAATTTTAAAATTTCCTTTCCTTTTTTTTTTTTTTTTTTTTTTTGGTTCATTAGTCCTTTAGTAGCATGTTGCTTAATTCCCACATATGTGTGTTTTTTCTGAGGTTCCTCTTGTTATTAGCTTATCGCTTTATTCCATTGGGGTAGAAAATATAGTTGGTATGAATTCTTCTTTTAAATTTGTTCAGACTGGTTTTGTGGACTAAGTCATGGTCTATTCTGCAGAATGTACTGATGAAAAGAATGTGTATCCTGTAGCAGTTGGGTAAGTGTTCTTGAGAGATCAGTTAAGCCTATTAGATCTAGTCTGCAGGTTACCTTCACTGTTGCTCTGTTGAATTTCTGTCTGGAAGATCTGCCCTTTACTGAGAGTGGGTGTTAGATACCTCTACTATTATTGTTTTGCTGTCTGTATCTACCTTTATATCAATTAAGATTTACTGTAAATACTTAAGAGCTCTGTTGTTGGGTGCATGGATATTTATAATTGTTATGTCTTTTTACTGAATTGACCCTTTTATTGTGTATTGACTTTTGGGGGGTGTTTTTTCATAATCTTTGATTTTCAGTATATTTTATGTAAGTAGAGTTCTTTTTAGCTTCCAATTGCATGCTAAAATTGATTTTTAGTTGTCTCAATGTACACATTTTTGTATTACCCATCTCTTAACATGTTTCAGTAGTTGACTTTTTTTGGTAAATCTTTCTTTGGGCTTCCTAGCAAAATTATGAGTGGAATGCATACTACAAACAGAGTAATAGAATATTTTGGGGTTGTCCATGGGCTTACCTTTACCAATGGGTTAATGCACTCAAAAATTTTCTTTTGCATATCAGAGGTTTTTTTTTTTTTCTTTTGGATTAAAGAACTCCCTTTAGTATTTTTTCAAAGATTGGTCTGATGGTGATTAATTCTCTCAGCTTTTGGAAAAAGCCTTCCAGTCTTTGTCTGGAAAATACCTTATCTTTTCTTAATATTTTGCTGGATTCAATATCTTTAGATGGCAATTCTTTCCTCTAATCACTTTGAAAGTGCCATTTCATTTCCTCTTGACCTATATGGTTTCCATTGAGAAGCCTATTGCCAGACAAATTGAAGCTCTTTTATATATTTTTTCTTTTCTCTTCCTAATTTTAGGATACTTCCTCCCCGGTCTTTGAGAGTTTGATTATTGTATGCCTTTGGTTAGTTTTATTTGTGTTGAATCTATTTGGTGTCTAAGACCTTCCTGTACCTAGGTTTTTATATCTTTATCAAGTTTTGGAGAATTTTCTGTTATTATTTCTTTATATCTCTTGCTCTTGCTTACCTCCCCCTTAAAAATCAATAATTCTTAGATTTGGGGTTTCAGGGTAATTTTATAAGTTGTGGGGAACCATTTTTATTCTTTTTTCTTTTTTAATCCTTTGACTATGCATTTTCAAACAGCTAGTTTTTAAGCTCATAGATTATTTTCTCTGCTTGGTTAATTTTGCTGTTGAAACCCTCTAAGGAGTTCTTCAGTTCAACAAATCTATTTCTCAGTTCCAAGATTTCTGTTTGGTTTTTAAAATTATTTAAATCTATGTTAAATTTTTTTATACGTATCTGAATTGTTTTTCTGTCTTTTCTTAGAGATCACTGAGTTTCCTTAAAATGGGTATTTCAAATTCTCAGTCAGAAAATTTAGAAATCACCATTTTGTTAGGGTCAGTTACTGGATTTTCCCTTCTTCCTTTGGGGATGTCAGCAGTTACTGTTGCTGTTGTTTCTTGTAGGTATATATCTATGTCCATTCATTGAAGTATTAGTTTTTTTATTCACATTTTCTCTATCTGGCTTGTTTTGGTTTTTATTGAATGCATTTGCTTAGTTCATCTTTTTGGCTCTAGAGATTTTAGGCTCTAATAAGTGGTAGGAATGCTGCCTTTCCCAAATGGGGGTGGTCCAAAAGGTGTTACTCTGGCAGTACAGAAAGGCTGTACTGGGGTTCATGTCCAGAACATACCTCCTGCATCATGCTATTGCTGATTTGGCATTTACTTCAGCTGAGTTACAAAGAAAAGTCTCAAGGCTTGGAATGATAGTTCTTCCTTCCCTCTTTGTCTCTTCCTGTCCTCAAGGATATATCTCCCTTCAGGCATTCACAATACTTCTTGTGGGTTAAGGCAAGGGTAGGTCTTCTTCCAGGGAACCCAAGAAGTAGGGAAGCTGGTTGATCACCTCAGTTTCATATTCTCCATTATAGAAACAGTGAGTTGGGGGGAGAGGTTCCCTGTGCTTTGTGCTGGGCAGAATGGGGAGAAGGACATCATAGATATGGAACTATCTGCTTTTCCATTTTTGTATGTCCCCAGGAATTGTCTTATCCTCATACTCAAGCTCTGAGTTGTTTTTGGTAAAGATCTGAGTACTATGTTTGTTTGGGGTTTTCTGTAAGTAGAAGTGAAGCTAGCTTGCTTCCACACTGCCATTTTGAAAGCAGAAATCCCCTAGGCATAAACTTAACCAAGAAGTGAAACATCTTTGCCATGAAAATTACAAAACACTGATGAAAGAATTTGAAGAGGTCACATAAAAATGGAGACATTCCATGCTCATGGATTAGAAGAATTAATGTTATTAAAATGACCATACTTTTCTTAGAGTTTCATAGTTCTCTTTATAGAGATCTTTCACTTCCTTTATTAGGTAGACTCCCAAATATTTCATCTTCTTTGGTGCTACTGTAAAAGGAATGGAGTCTTTGACTATTTTTGTCAATCAGGTTGATAAAATATCTCAGATTGCATGTGAAGCCCCCACACTGTACCCCATGGTTGAACTAATGTACACAACTATGATTCAATAAAAAAATAAATAAATAAAAATAAAATGACCAAACTACTCAAAGTAACCTATACCCTCAATGTAATTTGTATCAAAATGCCAATTACATTCTTCACAAAAATGCAAAAATAATTCCAAAATTTGTATGGAATGTCAAGAGACCTTAAGTAGTCAATGCAATATAAACAAAAAGAAAGTACCAGAGACATTACACAACCTAACTTCAAAAAATTTATAAAGTTATATAAACCAAACAGCATATTGTTGGTATATAAACAGACACATGGCCAGTGCAACAGAACAGAACACCCAGAAATAAACTCACTTATTTGTAGCCACCTGATTTTTCAACAAAGTCACCAAAGAAGAAAGGACAGCCAATTCAATAAATGGTGCTGGGAAAATTTGATATCCATAGGTAGATTCATGTCTCTTATCATGTACAAAAATCTACTCAGATGTAAAACCTGAAAGTATAAAATTGCTAGAAGTTCAGAAAAACACTTTGGGACATTGTTCCGTGCAAAGATTTTATGAGTAAGACTTCAAAAGCATAAGCAACAATATAAAAAAAAATAGACAAATGGGTCTATAACAAACTAAAAAACTGCATAGCAAAGAAAACAGTGAAAAGCATGAAGAGACAACATATGGAATGGGAGAAAATATAGTATTCATCTGACAAGGGAATGATGTCCATAATATACAAAACACTCAGACAACTGAACAGGAAAAATAAAATGTCTGATTTAAAAATGAGTAAAGGATCTGAATAGACATCTCTCAAAAGGAGACATACAAATGGCCAAGTAATATATCAAAAACTGCTTATCACTAATCATCAGGGAAATGCAAATCAAAATTACAATGATATATCATCTCACCCCAGTTAGAGTGGCTATTATCAAAGAGACAAAAGATAACAAATGCTGGCTGGGATGTGGAGAAAAGGGAACTCTTATATTGTTGTTGGGAATGTAAATTAGTACAGCCATTATGGAAAACAATGTGGAGGTCTCTCAAAAAACTAAAAATAAACCTATCATATGATCTACCATTCACACTACGGGGTGTTTATTTAGAAGAAAGAAAATCAGTATATTGAAGAGATATCTGCACACTGTGTTTATTGCAACACTATTCACAATAGCCAAAATATGGATTCAATGTAAGTGTCCATCAATAGAAGGAATAAAGAAATGGGCCTTGAATACACAATGGAATACTATTCAGCCACAAAACAAAATTAAATCTTGTCATTTATTGTAACATAGATGAGCCTGTAGGACATTCTGTTAAGTAAAGTAAGCCAGGCACAGAAAGATAAATACCACATGTTCTCATATGCTAAAACTAAATAAATTGTTCTCATGAAAGAATAGAAGTAGAGAATAGGATAGTGGTTACTGAAGACTGGGATAGATAAAGAGGAGGAGGGAATGAGGATAGGTTAGTTAATAGTTATAGAAGTAGATCTAGATAGTAGGAATAAGTTCTAATGTTCTATAACACTGTGAGGTGACTAAAGTTAATAATAATTTATTGTATGTGTTCAAATAGCTAGAAGAGAAGATCTTGAATGTTTTCAGTGTAAAGAAATTATAAAATTTTGAACTGATGGATATGCTAATTAACCTGATTTTATCATTTCACTGTACACATACATCAAAATATCACTCTGTGTCCTATAAACATGTACTATTATTATATGTCAACTAAAAAGAGAAAATTATTAAAATGGAAAATTTTGTCATATGTATTTTACCACAATTTTTTTTTGGTGTATTCTTTTTTTTTAACCACAATTTCAAAAATTAATGTAATATACCCAAACCACAAATTGTATACTTTTAATGGGTTAATTGTATGTCATGTAAAATATATCTTAAGAAATCTATTTTTAATAAATAAATAAAATCAAGGAGACATCCCATCTTCATTTCCTAACTTTAGATAGATAACAATTTCTGTGAGTTCTTTCTTTATATTGGTCTCTTACTGTAATTAAAGTAAGATCTCTGTAATTTGACTACCCAAGAGACTAACAGGGGTATTCAACCTTTTGGATTCTCTGTACCACATTGGAAGAAGAAGAATTGTCTTGGACCACACAAAAAATACACAAACACTAGTGAAAGCTAATGAACAAAAAAATGTTCCATGTATAATTAATTTTCTTGATATCCATCACCACAGATAAGTTAAAAAGTCCTTATGTAATCTGCATGTGGCCCTAGGGCTATTGATTGGATGCCCCTGATGGCCTACTGCTGTGATATGTGCATGGGGTGCATGTCTGGTCTATGAAAATTAGGTCACCATAAGGAGGAAATCAATGTAAGCAGGAGGTAATGTACAGAGGTTCTACTGTATATTCTTTTTCATTACTCTTGTCCATGACTTTACCACTTCAGAGTTTTATAAAGTACAACCAATTGAGTTTTGTGTGGTTCACCTGCTAAACCATTGCCAGATTAACATTCTGTCAACACTGCCAAGGTCTAAGATCCTACCCTGTGGGTATTTGCAACTTTAACATGGGGAAGGGACAGTAAGAATGAGTAGTATGATGTTCTAGATGGAGGACTCCTCTTCAAGATTTAGCCTCCTCCCAGTGAAGACTTGAGAAAGTATCAGACAGGATACAATTTTCACTTCTATTAGAAATATTCTATATAATGAATTCAAATTTCAAGGACATTTTCATTCAGTTACTAGGCCTGAGATTCATACTGCAGCCAGCTTTTTTCATACTATAAAAAGCATCATTTAACTTTTGAATCTTGCTGAAGTACTTCTTAGCAGTGAAAGCAGTCTTACTTCCCTATTTGCCCAAAATGTTGAGCTTGCCTAACTTAGGCTTCACCCTTTTTTATTACCATCATCTTTGCAGAAGTGATGACCCAGGGAACAGAGGCCCGATTTTTGACTAGAGCCAGCTTTCCACAGAGGCTCCCGTCCAGAAGAAGAGTTAAAAGACAAAAGTTTAGCAAGTAAGTTGATGGTTTGGAGATGAGCCAAGAGAGAAGGTTGAAGAATGCACATCAACCCTGCTGAGGTGAGCTGTGACCCCAAGTACAAAAACAAAAGGTACAAAATCCATCGCCAAACTGGACATGAGTTCCCTCCCACATGAGAATGGTTCGCAGCATACTTTCTACAAAAAAGCAAGCAGAGTTCAAATGTCCTCCTCTTTTATCCCACGGTAGAGACCATACTCTCAGAGAACTTTGGGATAATTCAATAAAAACTAATATTCACCTTATAGGAATTCCTAAAGGCAATGAAGTTGTTTTGCAAAGCACAGAGGCCCATTTACATGAGATTATGAAGGAGAACTTTCCAGACATTGCAAGAGATTGTGAAATTCAGATAGTAGACAGTTTCAAATCCCCAACACGACTCAACTCGAATAAGACAACCCCCAGACACATGATAATTAACTTCCTAAAGTTAATATGAAGAAGAAAATTCTTAAAGCAGCCAGAAAGCAGCCAGATGGAAGAAAACCATAACACTTCAGTTTTGCTTAATTTGAAGTTTATTAATTATATAGAACCTTTTTAAAGTTAATTTTTATTAAATCATAACTAAATACATTTATGGAGTGCAATGTGATGATTTGATATACAATGTGGAATGCTGAAATCAAAGTGATTAAAATAATCATCACCTCACACAGCAATAAAGATGGTTCCAGGCGATGAACCTCTGTATTACTTTCCTTCTGGAGAAACCCTAACTGCCCCCTTCTATCATTGCTGATTCAGCAGGAAGCAGTTAGATCGAGTCTTCGCCCTTTTCCCCTAACAGCAGTTGGGGTTTCTACTCCGAGAGGGAGAATTAATGCAGGACATTTGGTGCCCTAGCCAGCTCAGTGGAGCTGGCAGACCTGCTCTCTCCTCCTTGGCGGAATCAGTGCTGTGGTAGCAAGCTGAAGAACCAGCCGGCTGGATGACAGGCAAGGAGTGGGACCTCCAACCCCCACCGGAGGCTCCAAAAGCCAAGAAGTCTGGACAACTACCAAGGAGACACCTGTGCCTTGGTGTCTCCTTCACTTTACACTTAGGACTAAATGTGGAACCCCCATTTCCTACGCCTAGGTCAATTTCATGTGAATTTCCTAGGCCTCAATTCAATGAATGGACTGTGTCCATTCATTGATACATTCATTCACCTTGCCCTCGGTGGATGGGACAGTGTTCATTCCTTTCCTGGCTAAGGAACCCTATACACCTATATATACCTCAAGACTAAAAACCTAAAGGGGGAGATTGAGAAAGACCGGGAGAGAAATGGAGAGAGCTTTTCTCTCCCCACTTGAGTTCTCTCTCTCTACCAGGAGCTTTAGTGTTTTCTGTATTCTTTTCTATAAATAAATTCTGTCTTACCATTGGGGAAAAAAAAGAAAATGCCATGAAGGCTATGTTAAACAGTTTGATGAAAACATTTCAGATTGTATATGAAACCAGCACCTCGTACCCCTTGATTGCACTAATGTACGCAGCTGTGATTTAATTAAAAAAAATAAAAAATAATAATCACCACCTCACTTACTTATGTTGTAAGATTATTATGATATACTCTTAGTTGATTTGAAATGTATCCTTGCTCTGTGTACATTAGGTGAGATCCCACCAAATACGCTCCCTTCATTTGCCCTCCTCTTCCCTCCCTTCCCTCTCCCCTCCTGCTTTCTGGACTATATTTGTGTTTTATCATTTGTAGGAATGTGTAAACGATTATATATTGGTGTCATAGTAGTATTGAGCACGTTGAATACTTTTTTTTTCCATTCTCAAGATACTTTACTAAGAAGAATATGTTCCAGTTCAATCCAGGTAAACATAAAAGATGTGAGGGCTCCATCTTTTTTTATGGCTGCCTAGTAGTCCTTGGTATACATCTACCACAATTTGTTAATCCATTCCTGCGTTGATGAGCATTTGGGCTGCTTCCATGTCTTGGCAATTATGAATTGGGCTTACATAAACATTCTGGTGCTAATGTCTTTGTGGTAAAATTATTTTTGTTCATCTGCGTAGATACCTAGTAATGGAATTGCAATAGCAAAAGGTAGGTCAACTTTCAGTTACTTGAGAATTCTCCATACTTCTTTCCAAAATGTCTGTATTAGTTTGCAATCCCACCAGGAGTATAGAAGTGTTCCCTTCTCTCCACACCCATGCCAACATCTGCAGTTTGGGAATTTTGTGATATGGGCTAATCTTACTGGAGTTAGGTGATATATCAAAGTGGTTTCAATTTGCATTTCTCTGATGATTAAAGATGATGCACCTTTTCTTATGTGTTTGTTGGCCATTCAGTTTTCATCTTCAGAGAAATTTCCATTCAATTCTCTTGCCCACAAAAAATAGGGTTGTTTGTTTTTTTTTCTTATTGATTAATTTATGTTCTCTGTAGATTTTAGTTATCAGACCTTTGTCATAATCATAACTTGCAAAAATCTTCTCCCATTCTAAAGGTTGTCTGTGTGCTTTACTTGCAGTGCACTTAGCTCTGCAGAAGCTGTTTAGCTTGATCAGATATCAGTAATATATTTTTGGTGTTGCTTCATTTGCCAGGGGATCCTCCTAATAAAATACTTTCCCAGGCCAATATCTTCAAACATTTTCCATGCACTCTCTTCTAATATTTCTATATTTTTATATCTTAAGTTTAAATCTTCTGTCCAGTGAGAATCAATTTTTCTTAATGGTGAAAGGTAAAGGTACAGTTTCAGTCATATATAGGTTGCAGGCCAGTTGTCCCAGCACCATTTGTTAAATAGGAAATCTTTTCTGCAACCTACGTTTTTGTTATGCTTATCAAAGATCAATTGATGACATGTGGCTGGGTTCATCTCTAGATTCTCTATCATGTTCCATATATCTACATCTCTATTTTGGGGGGGGTTTCTCTTTTTTTGTTTTATTAAATCATAGCAGTATATCTCTATTTTTGTGCCAGTACCATGCTATTTTCATCAGTATAGATTTGTAGTATAATCTGAATTCTGGTAACATGATGCCTCCTGATTTGTTTTTATTTCTAAGTAATGTATTGGCTATTCAAGGTTTTTTCTCATCCCAGAGAAATATGAAGTATTATTTTTGATAATATTTGATAATATTTTGACATTGGTGATTTGATAGGGATTGTATTAAATCTGTAGATTACCTTGGGTAGTATGGACATTTTAACAATATTGATTCTTCCCAGCCATGATCCTGGTATATTTTTCCACTTGTTAACATCTTCTGCTATTTCTTTTCTCAGGGTTTCATAATTCTCACTATAGTGATAGTTCATGTTTTCAATTTTCCTCTATTCAATATGATATCGGCTGTGGGTTTGCTGTAGATGGCATCTACCAGTTCAAGAAATGTTCCCTTTAAGCCTATTTTCTTAAATGTTCTCATCATAAAACAATGCTGGATATTTTCAAAGGCTTTCTCTACATCTATTGATAGAATCATATGGTCTTTGTTTTATATTTTATAAATGCTAATGATGAAATAACAACAGACTCCTCAGAAATTAAAAAAATCCTTAATGAAAATTACAAGAAACTTTATTCTCAGAAATATGACAATCTGAAGGAAATTGTCCAATATTTAGAAGCACACCACCTTCCACCACTTACCCAGATTGAAGTGGAAATGTTGAATAGGCCTATAATAAGTTCTGAAAAAGCATCAACTATACAAATCTCCCTAAAAAGAAAAGCCTGGGAACAGATGACTTCACATCAGAATTCTACCAAACTGTTAAAAAGGAACTAGTACCTATATTACTCAACCTTTTCCAAAATGTAGAAAAAGAAGGAATAGTACCCAATACGTTCTATGAAGCAAACATCACCTTGATCCCCAAACCTGAAAAGACCAAACAAGAAAGGAAAACTATAGACCAATATCACTAATGAATATTGATATTAAAATATTCAACAAGATCCTAAAAAAAAGAATCCAGCAACACAGCAAACAAATTACATACCATGACAAAGTGGGTTTTATCCCAGAGTCTCAAGGCTGGCTCAATATCCATAAATCTATAAATATAATTCAGCACATAAACAAATTAAAAAACAAAGACCATCTGATTATCTCAATTGATACATAACAAGCTTTTGATAATATCCAGCATCCCTCCATGACCAAAAATCTTAAGAAAATTAGTATAGAAGGGACATTTCTTAAACTGATACAGGCCATTTACAGCAAACCCACAGCCAATATTGTATTGAATGGAGTTAAATTGAAACCATTTCCCCTCAGATCAGGAACCAAGCAAGATTTCCCATTGTCTCCACTGCTTTTTAACATTGTAATGGAAGTCTTAGCCATCACAATTAAGGAAGAAAAGACAATCAAGGGCATCCATATAGGATCAGAAGAGATCAAACATTCACTCTTCACAGATGATATGATTGTGTAGCTGGAAAACACCAGGGATTCTACTACAAAACTCTTAGAGGTGATCAAGGAATATAGCAGCATCTCAGGTTACAAAATCAACACTCATTAATCTATAGCCTTTATATATACCAACAACATTCAAGCTGAAAAAACAGTTAAGGACTCTATTCCATTCACAGTAGTGCCAAATAAGATGAAATATTTGGGAGTTTACCTAACAAAGGACATGAAAGATCTCTATGAAGAGAACTATAAAATCCTAAGAAAAGAAATAGCTGATGATGTTAACAAGTGGAAAAACATACCATACTCATGGCTGGGAAGAATCAACATTGTTAAAATATTCATACTACCCAAAGCAATGTACAATTTTAATGCAATCTCTATTACATATTTTATGATCTTTAAGATCATACTTTAAAGATCTTGAAAAAATACTTGGTTTTATATGGAATCAGAAAAAAACCTCGAATATCCAAGACATTTCTCAGAAATAAAAACAAAATAAGAGGAATCACACTACCAGTCCTCAGACTATACTATAAATCAATAGTGATCAAAACAGCATGGTATTGGCACAAAAACAGAGAAGTAGATGTATGGAACAGAACAGAGAACCAAGAGATGAACCCAGCTACTTATTGTTATTTGATCTTTGACAAGACAATTACAAACATTCAATGGGGAAAAGATTCCCTATTTAACAAATGGTACTGGGTGAAATGGCTGGCAACCTGTAGAAGACTAAAACTGGACCCACACCTCTTACCATTAACTAACATAGACTCTCACTGGATTAAAGATTTAAACTTAAGACATGAAACGATACAAATAGTAGAAGAAAGTGCAGGGAAAACTCTTGAAGAACTCGGCCGGGTGAATATTTTATGAGGCGGACCCCTGGCAATTGAAGCAACATCAAAAATACACTACTGGGACCTGATCAAACTAAAAAGCTTCTGTACAGCCAAGAACACAGTAAGTAAAGCAAGCAGACAGTCCTCAGAATGGGAGAAGATATTTGCAGGTTATGTCTCCGACAAAGGTTTAATAGCCAGAATCCACAGAGTACTCAAACGTATTAGCAAGAAAAGAATAAGTGATTCCATCTCAGGGTGGCAAGGGACTTGAAGAGAAACTTCTCTGAAAAAGACAGGCACATGGCCTAGAAACACAAGAAAAAATGCTCATCATCCTTTATCATCAGAGAAATACAAATCAAAATTACTTTGAAATATCATCTAACTCCAGTAAGATTAGCCCACATCACAAAATCACAAAACCAGAGATGTTGGTGTGGATCTTCAGGAAATGGAAAACTTCTACATTACTGGTGGGAATGCAAAGTAATAGGTTCCTTTTGGAAACATGTTTGGAGAACACTTAGAGATCTAAAAATAGACCTGCCAATTGATCCTATAATTCATCTACTAGATATATATCTAGAAGACCAAAAATCACATTATAACAAAGATATGTGTACCACAATGTTTATTGCAGCCCAATTCATAATTGCTAAGTCATGAAAGAAGCACAAGTGCCTATCAACCCATGAATGGATTAATAAATTGTGATGTATGTACACCATGGAATATTATGCAGCCTTAAAGGAAGATGGAGACTTTACCTCTTTCATGTTTACATGGATGGAGCTGGGACATACTCTTCTTAACAAAGTATCTCAAGAATTGAAGAATAAGCATCCAATGTACTCAGTCTTACTATGAAACCAATTTGTAGGTTTCTTATGAAAGCTGTAACCCAATTATAGCTCAAGAAGGAGAAAGGGGAGAGGGAGAGGGGGGAGGAGGATGGGTGGAAGGAAAGTAATTGGTGGGACCACACCTACGGTGCATCTTACAAGGGTACATGTGAAATTTACTAGGTATATAACGTAAATGTCTTAACACAATAAGAAAATGCGGTGAAGGCTATGTTAACTTGTTTGATGAACACGTTTCAAATTGTATATAAAACAATTTTTGTATATATCCCATGATT
>CAUYON010016974.1:0-18263 GCA_963573935.1 Arctocebus calabarensis
TTTATATAGTGATCAAGAAAATGCCATGAAGGCTATCTGTAACAGCACGATAAAAATATTTCTGAATGTATATGAAGCACATTGTGCCCTATGATTGCACCAATGTACACAATTATGATTCAATAAAATTATAAAAAAAAATAGTTTACTTTTACTCAGGTGGTCCCTGATGCAAGCTTGGCTGCATGGGGCTTCCAGAGGACCGGTGACGCCCTGGGCAGATCGCCATCCCATCATCATCCTAGCCTCTCAAGGTGACGCTGCCTGTGACATACACAAGATATCTTGGGCATTGTGAAAGGATAATTTTCAAATAGAGTACAGTCATGACCCTTGTGCAAATACAAAATTAACATATGTCAAAGAATTCATCAAACCTATTAATTAATAAGGCAAATACATAAATGTCACCAGTTTCAAAGAAGAAGTCAAAGAAGGACATTTCTGTGGAGTTGAGGGGTGTCAAGATGGCATTCCAGTGAGGAGGGAGGTCATTTGAACAGCCACCTGACAGAATTTATTTGCAGGTCTATACACAAGAATTACTTTGCATGGCCAACTATAATCACACTGCCATCAGTTCTCTTCAACTTACAGATTGTAATAATAGTCCAACAGCAATGAACAACTAGAGCCAGAAAACCCATAAGGCTACTCTTTAAGTAACGCACAGCTCTGTATTAAAGAATCCAGGTCAGAGTCGTGGCTTATTCTACACTCTCCACATGAGGCGAGGCTCCCTTTCACTATCCTGATGCCTCTTGCCACCACCCACTATCTATTTCTACTCCATCCCATGGCCTCCAGGTCTCAGGGGACATAGGCTTCTTGATCAAGGCCTGGTGGCAGATGAATCTGGCTAAAGTTCTAATTTCCCAGGAATTGCCAACAGACCTTTACAATGTTTTTCTGTACTGAGTTTTATCCACTCTTCTTTTGTTCATTCTCCCTCTTCTACCCAGTCACCAGTGGGGAGAGGCCAAATCCAATTGGTCATGCCATTTGAATGCAACCCCAGCCCCACTGTCCACTCCAGGGCCAGGTCTGTTCCTTTGACAAAAGCTGCACAAACTGTAAGAAAGGCCAGGCTCCTGGTTCAGTGGAGTGAGAAGCAGCTTCCTGTGCCCACCTGTGAATCCTTTTCCTCTTTCTGTCCATTTATGGAAACCTAATGATGCGTTCCCAGCTCTTCAGATCCACTTGTTAATTACAGTGGCTCCCTGGGTGTATGCCTCAGCGCAGAGGAGCAGAACCAGGAGGCTCTATACAGTAGGAGACTCATTGCAAGGCATTGTTTTACAGAACGTGGAGCTGGCTGAGCAAGTCTTAAATCCACGCAGCAGACCAACACAGGGAGCAGGCAGGAACCTCAGGTGCGAGTGGAAGCAGCCATCCACGGACAGAATTTCTTCTTCTCTCAGGAGATACTTCAACCCAGAATTTAAAGAGCTTCAGCTGACTGACTCAGGCACACCCAGATTATCTGGATAACCTCCCCTAATGTAAAGCCAACTGTTATAAACCCATGTACAAAGTATCTTCAAGCAATACATGAAAATAACCGGGGCCTGGGGCCTAGCCAGGTTGACACGTCACTTGAGAAATGAACAGTCGAGTTGATTTTACAAGTCAGGTTGTGCTGTGGTGACAAATAGGGACACCACTTGATTTGAAGTGGGCATGAACCTGGGTTCCAGACCCAGCCCTATCCCTGGAACCCGACCTTGGTGTATTTCCACATCCTCATCCATAAGATGGGCACCTCTGGTCTATGTAGGATGCTGGGTCTGCTGAGCTAGTCAGGGTGTGATTTTTATATATGGAAAGGGGGTGTTGCTCATACTTGCACTGGCAATTAAGTGGGAATATATGATGTGTTATCTTCCAGGTTGCTTTTAACAAAACATTTCCAAGTATCAATCTTAACAAATGACCTTGATGTAACCTGTCACATCATGAGAGGGGGTTGGTGGATGAGAGGATGCCCTGGTTAGACCGGGGGCACGGAGGGGGGCAGCGCCTGTTGCTCAGTGAGTAGGGCGCCGACCCCTTCCATATACTGGGGGTGGCGGGTTTGAACCTGGCTCCAGCCAAACTGCAACAAAAAATAGCCAGGCGGTGTGGTGGGTGCCTGTAGTCCCATCTACTCGGGAGGCTGACGCAAGAGAATTGCGTAAGCCTAGGAGTTGGAGGTTACTGTGAGCTATGACGCCATAGCATGCTAACATGGGCGATAAAGTGAGACTCTATCTCTAAAAAGTAAAAAAATAAAAAAATAGACTGGCGGGGAAGGGGGAGGACAAGGACAGGAATTTCAACAGCAGATGTGACAGGTGTCATGGTGTGCCTTTGTCCTCTGACCTGATCAGGGAAGAGCAGTGCTACCCGGGATTGGGAAGGAAACTCCCAGCCCAAGTTTGTGGAAACTCACTGCAATTCCATGATATGCAAATATTAGCCAAATAAAAAAACCAGTTTTCCACTTCCCCAATTCTGATGCTCAAAGATGGTGAGGATCTGCCCCATGGGAAGGAGAAATGTGAGGCTAGACCATCTGCATGTTACAAAATCCCATGCAGTTGAGTTGCAAGGATTTTTATTCCCTTTTCTGCAGTGTCTTTAATCATGAACAGTTACATCACATCTCATCCTCCAGCATATGATCCTATCAACCTCCTCGGGCTGCCACGAGGAGGGGCTCATGGAGCAAGCCCAATAGAAAATATTCACCCAGCAACCTCTACAGTCCTGAGGAGTTAATTCACTGGTGCAATACTCCGTACCTTGATATAATTCACTTCTCAACATAAAAGGCATCTTGTCTTTCAACAGAGGCCCTTGTGTGTTTTTTAACTGATACATAATAATCGTACATGCCTATGGGGTCCATGTAGTATTTTGAAGCATACGATAGGGAATGATCACCTGCGGGTAAATGGGATATCCATCACCTCAAATATTTATCATGTTTGAGTTGGTAACGTTTGAGTTTATTGTGTTTGAGTTCCAATTTTCTCTTCTAGCTATTTTGAAACATGCATTAAGTTTATGTTAACTATTGACACCCTACTATGCCATTAAATACTAGTGTGTTCTTATAAGCCCCTCCTCACCCACCCTTCACCCACCCTCCCAGCCGCTGGTGATCCCCTGCCCACCCCTACCTCCCTGAGACCAATGTTATTAGCTCCCACGTATAAGCGAGAACATGCAACCCTTGTCTTTCTACGCCTGGCTTATTTCATGTCACTTAATGACCTCCAGTGTCATTCTGCTGCAAATGGCAGAATTTCGTTTTTTTAACAGCCAGATAGTTTTCCATTGTGTCTATTATATACCACGGTTCCTTTACACATTCACATGCTGACTGGCACTCAGGGTGGTTCCATATCTTGACCATTGTGAATAAACATGTAGGTGCTGGTATTCCTTTCACATAATAATTTCCTTTCCTGTGGATTAATCCCCAGTAGTGGGATTGCAGGACTGTGTACACATAGTTCTAGTTTGAGTTTGGGGAGAACCTCCTTACTTTTATGAATTTATATTCCTACCAACAATATTTAAGAATTGCTTATTCTCTGCATCTTCACCAGCATTTGTTGTATTTTCCCTTTTTGATAATAGCCATTCTAAGTGGGGCAAGATGATATCTCATTGTGGTTTTGATTTGTGTTTCCCTGATGATTAGTGATGTTGTATATTTTTTTCATGTTTTCTATTGGCCATTTGTATGTCTTCTTTTGCAAAGTGTTTACTTAAACCCTTTGCCTGAGTTTTAATGGGGCTATTTGGTCTTTTGCTGTTTAGTATTTGAGTCTCTTATAAATTCTAAACATTAGTCTCTCAACAGATGAATTATTTTCAAATAGTTTCTCTCTATGTACATATTGTCCCTTCACCCTGTTTCCTTTGCTGTATAGAAGCTTTTTAGTTTAATATAGTCCCATTTGTCTATTTTTGTTTTTGTTGCCCAGGCTTTTAACGTCTGGACCATAAAATCTTTGTCTAGACCAATGTCCTGAAATGTTTCCCTTTTTTTTTTTTTTTTTTTTGTAGAGACAGAGTCTCATTTTATCGCCCTTGGTAGAGTGCCGTGACATCACACAGCTCACAGCAACCTCCAACTCCTGGGCTTAGGTGATTCTTTTCCCTCAGCCTCCTGAGTGACTGGGACTACAGGTGCCCACCACTACGCCCAGCTATTTTTTTTCTTTGTTGTTGTGATTTGGCTGGGGCCAGATTTGAACCCGCCACCCTCGGCATATGGGGCCGGCGCCCTACTAGATGAGCCACAGGTGCCGCCCTTGAGTTGATTTTTATATATGGTGAGAGAAAGGGGTCTAGTTTCATTCCTCTGCATACGGATATCCAGCTTTCCCAGCACCATTTATTGAAGATACTGCCCTTTCCCTAGTGTATATTCTTGGCACTTTTGTCAAAAATCAGTTGGCTATAAATATGCAGATTTCTTTTTGGGTTCTCTATTCTGTTCCGTTGGTCTCTGTATATGTTTTTATACCAATACCATGCTGTTTGGTCACCATAGCTTTTTGATGTATTTTGAAATCTGGTGGTATGATGCCTCCAATTTTGTTCTTTCTGCTCAAGATCATTTTAGCTATTCAGGGTCTTCTGTGATTTCATTCTAATTTTAGGATTGTTTTCCTATTTCTGTGAAGAATATCATTGGTGTTTTGATACAGAATTCCTTGACTATGTAGATAGCTTTAGGTAAGATGGTCATTTAACCATTTTAAGTCTTCCAAACCATGAGGGGGGTAACTTCCATTTGTTGGCGTCCTCTTCCAATCTTTCAACAGCGTTTTCTTCTTTACGCATTTGACAGAATTCAGCAGTGATATCTTCCAGTCCTGGGCTTTTCTTTATTGGGAGACTTTCATTACTGGTTTAATTCCATTACTCAAGATTGGTATGTTCAAGTTTTCTATTTCTTTCTGGTTTTATTTTTGGAGGTCATATGAGTCCAGGAATTTTTTTCATTTCCTCTGCATTTTCCAATTTGTTAGCATGTAGTTGTTCATAATAGTCTCTAATGATCATTTATATTTCTGTGATCTCAGTTATAATATCTCTCTTTTTGTCTCTAATTTTATGTGGTGTGCCTTCTCTCTTTGTTCTTGGTTAGTCTAACAGTTTTGTTTTTGTTTTTTGATGTTGTTCACATCTTTTCAAAAAGATTAACTTTTTGTCTCATTGATTCTTTATATTTTTTAGTCTTTATTTTATTCAGTGCTGCTTGATCTGTATTATTTCTTTTCTTCCAATTTGGGGTTTCTTTTGCTCTTGCTTTTTTAGTTTTTTCAGGTGCATAATTAGGTTTTTTATTTGAAATCTTTCTACTTTTTTAGATAGGTGTATAGTGAATGATGTACATTCGCTCTTAGCACAGCTTTTACTGTGTTCCATAGGTTTTACTGTGTCTCCGTTTTTGTTTTTTTTACTATGTTTCCATTTTCATCTGTGTCAAGACTTTTTTATCTCATTCTTAATTTCCTTATTGACTCAATGGTCATTCAAATTTCCATCTATTTGTTCAGTTTCAAAGTTCCTCTTGCTACTGATTTCTAGTTGTATTCCATTGTGATCTAAGAAGATACCTGATACAATTTCAATTTCTTTGAACTTTCTGAGATTTGTTTTGCATCCTAACATATGATCTCTATTGGAGAATGTTCTGTGTGCTGATGAGAACAATGGCATATTGCAACTGTTGGATGAAATGTTCTGTAAGTGTCTGTTCAGTCCATTTGGTCTAAAGTGCAGTTTAAATCCAATGTATCTTTGTTGATTTTCTATTGTTCCAATGTTGAGAGTGGGGTGCCAAAGTCCCCAAAGCCACAGCATAAAAACTAGAGGCAATAGCTTGAGTTCCTGAGTGATCATATGTTAGAATATCAGCAAGGGCATATACCTCCTCAGCATTAACAGGGAGGTACTGTGGACAGATTCCTCTAAGGTGGCTCCCCCATTTATTGACTGATTAGATAAGTAACAAGATATCTTCAAAGATTTCTGGTTCCACCTCCAGCTTCAGGGCAGAGGACCTGGGATTCCACATTCTACAGAACAAGACAGTTCAAGATAGGGAGGATAGGGCCCTGTCCCCCTCCAGCCAGCACCTTCACTTTCTTCTTTTTCTCCTGTCCTGTGAAATGGCCAAGAACTGAAGGTTCACATGGTGGTACGTGAGTGGCAAAGAAAGAAATAGCCACAGTTATCTGAGGACATTTGCAGGATACTTCCTGTACTTTTTTCTATACAGTGGTAACTTCTGTGTTCCATGTCAAGAGAAATAGACTATTTCTCAGCTATTTCCGCACCACATACAGCTCTCTGCCACCTGACACACTCTTTACACTACTCACAGTATGTATGACTCACCCACTTGGTGGGGACTCCAGCTTTCCTGATGCACCTGCAAAGATTTTCTGTGTGGAAATTAGGTTTAGGGTTACGATCAGTGCTCCATCCAGGAGGTGCTTGGAGTCTAGTTCTAAGGAGTGAAAACAAAGAAACTAGCTTCTCTTGAAGCCCATAGGCACAGAGAGCATCTGTCTCTGTTTAACTTTTGTACTTACTAATTGGGGGTGGGGCTGATGGATCCAAGGAAATGCTAACTAACCCCAGAGCACATCATGGCGTCTTCAGTTCAATAACAGTCAAAATGAAGTGTCCTCTTCTCATTTTTAGAGGGGCCTTTGGCAAGGTGTATGACTGACTGCCCAGAGCAGGTGCCTTTGAAGACACATCTCTAATGATGTTCCGAATAAGGTGATCAAACCCCATGACTCTACCAGAGGGGGCTGACTCCTCCCAAACTTTGAAACTCTGGCACATCTTTAAGCTAGCTAGTCACAAACAGAGCATACAAGTCTGGGTAAGTTGTCTAGTTTTACCTAGGTTTCATCTTTACTTGACTTGTCTTCGCAATGTGTGAAACCAATGGCACACACATTTAATCTGAATGCCAATGTTTTATAAAAAGAAAGACAAGGAAAGGATTGGATGTTCCATTCCTGCGTCTCTGTCAGTACCAGCTATTGGATGACGCAGACATGCTTTGAAGCCAGCCACAGCCCCCAACATGGCTTGTGATGCTAGATGACTCACTGGCCTTGAAAGGCTCATATGTTCAGACGATCTCAGCTGGGGTCCTGTCATTTTAAACTCAACCTCCAAACTGATGATAAAACAGAAGCTCACCCTCCCCTTCATTCCCCCCAAATCACCAAGTTCTGTGTTTTTAAATTGCTTAAAGACACAATACAAGGCAATAAGACTTTTGTAAACCGTAGAACAATTTGTTTCTTACACAATCACAGCAATGCATATAAATATCTGCTGAACGTTATTTTAGAAGTGGAGCCTTTATGTTATAAACCTATTAGCTCTTAACTCCAGCTAATTATGCATTTGTCATGCATAACAAAGTGCCTGTGGAAAGCTGTTTTAATAATACTGTATTTTAATAACGTTATTTCCTTATGCACAGAAACCGATTTTAGATGTCAACCCCACACTGTGAATAAAGCAAAATTCAGTCCAAACCATTAAAAATATGAATGTCTGGCACCAGATGTACTTCCAAAAGAAGAAACTCTCAAAGATTCAATAACAAATAGATGCAGCCCTTTTCATGTCTCCTGCACCCACTCTAAGCCAGCTTTACAGTACGTCCAAGTGGTGTGATCCCCCCATCAAAATTAAGAAGTCAAGAATGTAGCATCTGGCAAAAGAACTATTCAATCTTTCTTCCCAGCACTGGGGGCCACACTCCTGGTCACCTTTGGAGTTACAGTGAGTAGTCAAGCATAACCACCTCTGCATCTCAAGTCTAAGCACCTGAAATTTCATTACCTCATGTTCTTACTCATCTAAGCAAAAACATGCTAATAAATCAGGCCTTACCCTGTCTAAAATGGTAATGAATCAAATCATACAAAATGAAGAACATAGAGAGGCCTTGGAAAGCACCAACTCTGCCAACATGCTGATCTTAGACTTTTAGCTTCCAGAGTTGGGACAAAGTAAATTTCGGTTGCTTAAGCAAACAAAAAAAGAAGAAGAAGAAGAAGAAATTTTAAAGAAAAAAAAGAATATATAACATCTTCTGCCTCATTTCTTAAAATTTTACTGGATTGACCTTCAGCAACAGTTACTTCTCAAATGTTGATGTCAAGTCTCCTCGTGAACACTGCTCTGCTGATCGCTCTTGACATTGACCTTTCTAGGCTCTTCAACAGTCTCTGTTCTACCCCGGACGACATCTCTCAGCTGTGGCCACTCTTGGGCATTATTTCTGATCACTGGTCTTTGACTCTCTGCTTTTTTTTTTAATTAAATTGTAGCTGTGTACATTAATGCAATTATGGGGTACAATGTGCTGGTTTTATATACAATTTAAAATACTTTCATCAAACTGGTTAAAGTCTTCACCACATTTTCTCAGTTATTGTGTTATGACATTTATATTCTATATTTAGTAGATTTAACATGTACCCTTATAAAATGCACCATAGGTGTGGTCCCACCAATTATCCTCCCTCCACCCATCCTATCCCCTTCTCTCCCTCCCCCTCCTCTATCCTCTTCATCTTGGGCTGTAGTTGGGTTATAGCATTCATATGGAAGTATGGGACTTTCTGCTTTTTTATCCTGGTAACAAATGATGTCACGGGTCAGCCTAGATATCTGCCCTAGCTCTTCCCATTTGAAGCCCCAGGCTGTCTAGGGGAACCACTTAGCAGCTGAAAATGTTAAAGTATTATATGTTTTCAAAAAACCAACCAAAATGTATTCACCTAAACCAACCTGCCAACAGCACAAAGGTAAGAGGAAGAAACCCCAATTGCTTCATATTCCCCTGACAATCCACGTGGGATAAACACACAGACTCCATAGTTTCTGTTGCAAAGTAGAAATTTACTAGGTTACTAATTTACTAGGTTACCAGAGAAAAGCAAGATCACCAAAGCTGTTGACTGATGCTATTTCTAGGATTTTCATGGTGTTTTACTTAACGGAGGATCATAATTTTCTCTACAGTTTAAGTTACTTAATAAAGCTATCCCCTTCTCAAGTTAAATCAAGATGAGATCCCCAGAAAGCACAGACATAAAGACAAAAACGTGTGTGTATTTATGTGCACACATATGTGTGCATGCATGCATGTGTAAAGGTTACGTTTACAAAAGCAGAGCAGTTAAATTAGAAGGCTTCCCTGCTTGCCAGAAGAGGCATACTGGATATTTACTATAAATAGTAACCCCTCCAACCCTGCCTATTTAATGTAGTCTTGGACTTAAAATTCACACACAACCTCTGGGGAATTCAACTCTCATGTAGAGTGAGGTGTGCCTGATTGTAAATAAGTAAAATATAGCTGTTTTCCATTTAGCTCACAGGGGAAACTGAAACCATTGGAGACACCTTGTATAAGATTGGAAGTCAGTTCTAAGAAGGGCGGTCTTCCAGCCTCACTTGGGGTTTGGGGAGCAGCGAAGGAATAGACATGGGTGTGTCAGCTTGATTAGAAGAGAGAGGTGTTCTGCAGGGGCCATGACCACCTGCGACCTGGTGGGGACCTGCAGCCCTGCTACAGAAGTGAGGATAAAAGGTCGCGATCCGTGCCCTCTTTGCTTCCCAACAGCGAGTTGCCAAGGAACTCAGCACCAGCTCCTCTGTAAGGCTGGGCCCCTTCTTGCTACCAGGCTGTGAGGGAGTGATTTAAAATTTTAGGGTACACAACCCAAGGTCCAGGATGTTACCTGGTTTGGTGCTTCTTAGGGATACTTCTTGGGTGCGCTCCAGCTCAGAGCCCAGATGCCCCATGCTTCACGGTTCTCTGGTGGGATGCACCCCACTCACACACTCCCAGCAGGGCCTTATCTAGAGACTGAACTTTGCTAGAACACGCATTTCCACCAAGATAACAGAGTGCACCAGGTCATAATCCTAGTCCTCCAGACATTGTTGACTGAATCGTGTCCCCCTCAAAATTCAAATGCTGAAGCCCTAACCCCCAGTCCTCGAGAATGTGACTGTATTTGGAGATAAGGTCTTCAAAGAGATGATTAAGTTCAAAATGAGGTCACTACCCTACTCTGACTGGCGTCCTTACAAGACAGAAGTTCAGAACACTAACACACACACAGAGCCAACCATGTGGGGGCACAGAGCAGATGCCATCGGCAAGCCAAGGAGGAAACCAGTCCTGCTTGCCCTTGATCTTGGACTTCTGGCCTGTAGAACTATGAGGAAATAAATTTCTGATGCTTAGATCCTCCCCAGCCTGAGCTGACTAACACACCAGAGTTGACAGTCTTAAGGAAAGAATCAGGTAATAATAACTAAACACCTGTCTTATATTAACACCAAATACTTACATCATCCTTACTGCCTGCCTACCAGCCTTTCATATTACCTGCTTTTATCCTCATTACAATCCTGTAAGCAATGTATCACACTATCCCCATTGCACAGATAAGAAAAGTGAGGCACAAGGAAGTCAGACACTTGCCGGATGTCATACAGTTTAAGGAGTGGAGCTGAGATTTAAACCCAGGCAGTCTAGCCCCAGATCACACCATCTACCATATACAGAGTGAAGATGAAAGCAGCAAAGATATACTAAGCAGAGGAAAGGTTAGAAAGTGACAGGGCTGGGGGAAGGTGGAGAAGGGAACTGCATTAGGCAAAGTGTCATAGAAACCTTCAGAGGAAGGGATGTTGTAACCTTGACCTGGGTGCTGTGACGCAGCCAGCTGTGCAAGGAGAAGGAAGAAGAGCTATCCTGACAGGTGCAGTGGCCCCAGGGAAGGACTGGACTTGGTGTGCAAGGTGGACACTGAAACAGAGTTGAAAGGTGGCCTTGAGATGGGGGTGGCCACAGGCACATCCTGCAGGCTTTATCACAAGGGAGCTGGAAAGCGCTAGAAGAAACCCCCTGATTTGTGCTTCAAGGCTGATGGTTCCAGCTGCCAGCAGCAAACAGAGCACAGGGGACACAGGCAGCGACGCAGAGGCCAGTCAGCAGGGTGGGCGATGAGGGGCTCCCTCTAACCAGTAGCTGTGAGGATGCTGGGAACTGACTAGTGTTGGGACCTACTTAGATTTTAGCTCCCCCTGAAGGAGCTTAAACTAAAGTTGGAGAAAAATTATCACAAATGAGGTCATTGAAGGGCTAAATTGTTAGATGCTCCCTGTGAGTATAATAGAACTCAGGAGAGAAAGGAACCAGTGTAGCACTGACCAGCAAGGGTTGAGATTTTGTCTGCCTGTGAAGGTGACAGGGACCCAGGTAGAGATGAGCATCACGCCTGGGGGCCAGCCCACCTGCAGCATGAGGCCGTGCTTCTGCATGGGGCGCCCAAGGAGCCAGCAGGGGAAAATGGGGAGAGTGGGAACTGAAGGACAAAGAGACCAGAGTCCAGGGGACAAGCTAGGGAGCCATTCTGTTAATTCAGGGGAGTTGAAACGGAAGCTCTCTATCATGAAGAAGTTTAAACGGTAATAGAAAATTCAAAGTCCTAGTACATTATAACTTCATGACTGAGATTTTTTTTTACCTCTTTTTTTAGTTGACTATAACCTCTTTTTGAAACCAGGAAATTTAGACACGAGTAAATCAATAACACTATTTGCTGGTCTGCCAAAACCCCACACGAAACAGAGAAAGAGCAATGATCACTTTATCCCTCCCACGGAGATAAAGAACAGCTGCCATCAGGTTGTCAAAAGTCCGGAAACGAAGGAACAGGAACTGCACTGCTGGCTAGAATCACCTGTGGAGTTTTTGAAGCGTTATCTATATTTTGAGAAAAGCAATTTAAACCCATAGTTGAAATAAAAAGTACTGAGTTATGAACAGTGAAAATCCTCCCCCAACGCCAGCCCTTAGCCTCCTGCTTCAGAGAAAACCATTACCAATATTTTTGGTATCTTCCCGGAGACATTCTCTGTACGTGTTTACATATCCACAGTTACGTGACCTATACTATGTGTTCATGTGTATGTAGATACACTTTCTTAAACATAAGTAGAACAGTGGCACCATACACTCCCTTTTATAAATAGCTTTTTACTTAACAACATATCTTGGAGATTTCCCCATAATAATCGCCTATTGCTGTATTTTAGATAATTTTATTTATAGAGCTGTTGTTTTCCATTAAACCTCCAAATCCTATAAGTATTTTTATTATTCTTTATTTTCATGTTTGCTTTATTGCAGGGGGTGGGGGGGTGCAATTTACAATGATGTGAATTTGGGAGGCTGACAGTTTCATTTTGTTCTTCTATCATACACACTTACACACTTACATCTCTGTTCTTAAGACAGACACCGCAAACTATATTTAAATTTCAGTTCTTTGATTTTCGATTTTCATCTACCTTCCTTCTCCATCACTGCGTAGTTTTGATCGTGTTATGCTATTATTCCTAATTTATCTCGTGTTTACTTTTATTCTCATGAGAAATATTCCTATAGCTCCCTTACTTGAGTTTTCAGCTGTAAACATATCTGATTCCTGGCCTTTAAAGTAAGAAACTTAGGTGTCTTCCACTGCCTTCCATCTTCTCCTCTCTTTCACCGGGATTTTGCTGCCTATCTTACTGTTTTAACTTCGTCATTGTTCTCACTTCCTTACTCTTTTCTGTAGTCATTGTCATGACTGTTTTGTTTTTAGATCTACATGTATATGGAATCATCACCACTGAAATTTTAGTCACTATTTCTTCTTTCTCCTCTTAGACAGCTGAGGTTTGTCCTCAGGTCTTCAAAAAACCTCACGGAGAATGTTACGAGGGCATGCGCCTCTACAAGATCTCTGTTGGGCAACTTTTTGCTTGATCACCAGTGTAGCTGGGTATAAAATTATAATATCTTACTTTCTTTTCCTAAAGGGTTTAGGCCATATCCCATTGTCTTCTACCATAGACTGTTTCTAGAAAGAAGTCTAAAGATAGTCTGGCTTTTATATCTTTTCTGTGTGTTCTTTATACTTCAATGTCTGTAGAATCGCTTCTTTTTCTTTAAAGTCCAATAACCATATGAGGATATACAATGTCTAAAACTAACTCTTATATATCAATGTCCAGGAATCTCCTAATCTCCTTCACCTTCCAGGACATAGAATGCCCTGTCATTATTATTATTATTATTATTATTAATTATTATTATTTTTAGAGACAGCGTCTCACTTTGTCACCCTCAGTAGAGTACCATGGCATCACAGCTCACAACAAACTCCAACTCCTGGGCGTAGGCACTTCTCTTGCCTCAGCCTCCTGAGTAGCTGGGACTACAGGCGCCTGCTACAATGCCTGGCTATTTTATTGTTGTAGTTTGGCCAGGACCATGTTTGAACCTGCCACCCTCAGTATATGGGGCCAAGCGCCCTACCCACTGAGCCCAAATGCCCTATCATTATTAAGAATTGAGTTTAATCTGAAATTTTTGCTTAATGGTACATGCAAATATTCTTTTCTTCTTCTTTATTCTGTTTCCTTACACCAGGACACAAATGATGTATATGTTGAGCCATCTTTTTCTGTCTTCCACGTCAGTCCTTTTTAGTTCAATCTTTCTGTTTTCTTTTTATTCTGCTCTGTTTTCTGATGCCTGTGTTCCATGTCCCTGATTAAATTTTCATCAGTGCTTTTTCTCTGTTCTTCAAAATCCAACATGGCCTGCATTTCTATACTCATTTATTGTATTGTATTTTACTGTTTACCATTCACTTTACTTTCCTCTTCTGGATCATTTTTCAGCCTATAAATTGTCTTTTTTGTTTTTCCTGTGATATTTTGGACAAATCCTCTGCTGGTTTTTCATGAACTAGGGGATTTCTTTCAGGATCAGCAGTTTGTGAAAGAACAACGCTGAGAAGAGCCCAGGGAGCGCTGCAATGTAGCGAGGGATCTCTCAGGCTCAGAGCAAAGTGCTGTCTGAAACCAGGTTTCCTCAGAAGGTTTAGTCCCACACCTGACGAAGACTGGCAGCCACTAAGCTCCCTCCGCAGAGGCACACAAAGAGATGCCTTTTGCAAAATGGCAGATCTAAACATTGTCTCCTTTCTTCTGCTTCCTCCAAACCCTCTGTGGCATCCCTCCCTGTCCAGGAAGGCTCCCATGACCACACCTTCATCTCTAAATATTGTCCATGCCTTAGATGTGCCCCCAGGATGGAGAAGGCCATGGTCAGTTGGCTCTGCCATAGATTTCCATTGCTGGGTGTCCTTTCTCTCTGACTACCTCATCCTTACCCCATTTCTCCTGGATGGAGCAAGAGCCCTCCCTCTGCATAGATGGTCGGAGGTTATCCACCTTTCCAAGTTGCATCAAAAATGAAAATTGTTTTTCTATTTCTCACTCTCCTTGCTGCTTTCCAAAGGAGGCAGAGAAGGCTTTGTCCTATCACCTTAAAATTATTTCCATAGAGAATGGCTTTAAATATATATATATATTTATAACCATTAAATATATATATTTATAACCATATATATATTCTTTGCTTCTACTCCAAGACATTTTGATTAAGTGCATCTACAATGAAACATAGACATCTCAAGGCTTAGAAAGGGACACAGACAATGGACCTGAAGTGTTTGGAACCCTACTCCATGCTACTCTACCATAGTACAAACTGACAAACCATATAAGAACATCAAAAACCGGCATGAAACTGGGTACCTGGTGTGTTCACCAGGCCACACCCTAACCACACAACTCCACCAGGGCAGGGACCATTGTTCTGACCTGAGACTTTAGAGAAGAGAAATAGTTTACACTTGCAAGACTAATATCCCCTGTTTCTTTTAATTTCGAAAATTTTCAAATCCACAGAAAAGCCATAAGAATAATACAATGCATGTGATGCTCTCATCAGCCAGACTCCCCCAGTTACTGAAGTTTGTCCTATTTGCCGTATTTGTGAGGTGTCTCTCTCTCTCATTTTCTCTCTCTCACCATGTGAGTTAGTTACAGACATCAGGACGGGTTACCCATAAATCTTTGAGTGTGTATCTTCTGAGAATAACAATGTTCTCCACACTGATTTTAAGTTCACCCTGTCCGTAGGCCCAACCTGTTCATCTATGTAGGTATAGACAATTCAGGGATAAAGAGGCTTCCTCTACCTAAGGCCAGAGCATGAAATCACTGAGTTCAGAGACTGAACTTCAAGGAGTGGAGAGAGGGAAGAAAGATGATAGTGGGATTTTCAGGCGAATGATCTAAGCCACAGAAGGAAATGGAAGTGTTTCAGCTGATTGCTGCCTTAGGCTCAGGCATTCACCCCTACCACCAGCAGCAGTGAATGTGGCCCAGCATATGCCATTCACAGGATGGAATTGTCTCTGTGATATTCAGAGAGCAGAATTATGTGATGTAAAAATGCAGGGACTCTGAAAACCTTCTGGAAAGGGTGCTCAGACCTCCTCCCTTCCCTTCCCACCCCCAAGTCTGCGGTCATGGCTTTCTAAGTGATGGCAAAAGCAAACGCCATCTGCCCAGCACCGAGACCCCAGGGAGGATAGAGCCTCAGGAAAGAATTCCTGCCCTGAGCTCCCTGATTCCTGCTTCCACCCCCTCTCCCTTGCCTTCTGCTGTCCTCTGGGACAGGGAGCCTGAGCAGCTGCTGCCTGCCAGGGACTGAGTCCCTGCCGTGCTCAGCCATTAGCTCACCCTATAGTGGAAAGAAGGGAGTCATTTTTTTCCTTTCTTATGTGTAGATATTAAAAAAATAAGGACCACAGAATTGTCAATGAGAAGCACATGATTGGGAATATACAGTTTGGGGAAATATTCCCCACGTTTGAGCAGGACCGGGTTTCACAGCTCAGCAGCACTGAAAGGATCATGTGAACACAGCACATGATTATGCAATGACTGGTCCTCAGGGGAGAGGGGACTCCCCAGCAAATGCAATCATTCTCGACTTCTGCCTTCTGCACTGGAAGTTTACTGCTGAATTTTTGATCTCATAAGAAAAGCTATTTTTTCTGCTCCATTTAATTTTTTTTTTTTGTCACAAAACTGTTTAACCTACACATATGATACAAATCCAGTTTCAGGGACACAGATTCAGAATTGAACCATCTTCTTCTCTCTTCTGATTTACTATAAAAAGGTTCTGGGGACAGTCACAGCAGAGCAAGGTAAGGGTTGTGGCAGTTCTCCAAGAGCAGAAAGAGGGTTCCAAGAGAGAGGATTAAGAGAATGAAAAGTCCATTCCTCCCTTTTCTTTAAAGCTCTGGGCTGTAAGCCACATCCATCTCCAAAAACTTCCCAAGAACTGCACTGTCACTGCAACACTTCGGGTGAGGGCAGGCTAGATGGGTGGGAAGTAAGAATGGGGGGGCCACACAAGTGAAAAAGGAAAAAAGGATTGGGGGAGGAAGGAACAGAGAAAAATAGGGTTGTTTCTTAGTTTGATTTTGTGATCAGAAAGTGTACTCTGTATGATTTCAAGTCTTTTAAGTTTCTTGGGATCTATTTAGTATATATTCCATGGGCACTTAGAAAATTCTTTTCTACTGTTGTTGGGTAGAGTATTTTATTCTGATTAGATACTAACGGTTGATGGAGTTGTAAAGTTCCTCCACTTATTTGCTATTTTTCACTTGAGTTGTTCTAGCAATTGTTGGGGGGGTGGGGGGTGTTGGTATCTTCTATTATACTTATACGTTTGTTTCTTTCTCTTTTCAGTTTTTTTGGGGTTTTTTCCATGTAATTTGAATCTATTGTTTGATGCCTACCCTTTAGGATTACTATGTGTTCTTGGTTGATTGAACCTTTATTTTTTTATTTATACACAAGAGTTATTGATATTTATGAAGTACATGCGACACATATACACAATCTGTAATGATATTTTGACACATATACACAATCTGTAATGATAAAATCAGTGTCATTGGGATATCCATCACCTCAAACATTTATCATTTCTTCATTTCTCCATATTGGAAATATTCCAATCCTTTTCTTATGGCCATTTTGAAATATGCAATAAATTATTCTTAACTATAGCTATTCTAGTGTGCTATCAATCTAGGACTCATTCCGTCTATCTAACTTTATTTTCTGTACCTATTACCCACCTCTCTTCATCCTCCTCCCCATCCTTCCCTGGCAGTTACCACCTCTCTACTTCTGGTTACCAGCACTCTACTTATACTTCAGTGAGATCAATTTTTGTAGCTCCTACATATGAGTGAGAATATGTGATATTTGTCTTTCTGTGGCTGGTTTATTTTACTTAACATAATGTCTTCCATGACTGAAACCTAAATTATGTTTTCCCTCCATCTCTCTTACTTTCCTTACTCTGAAGTCTTTTTTTTGTATAATACTATTGCCACACCCGCTTCCTTTTGATTAATGTTTGTGTGATGCATCCTTTCACTTTCAACCTAATTCTACCATTATATTGAAAGTGAATTTATTTTAAATGTCATATGATTGAAGTTGCTTTTTATATGCTCCACCAATCTCTGTCTCTTAACTGGTATATTTTGACCATTTATGTTTAATATAATTATTAAGTTATTAAGGCTTAGATCTGCCATTTAATTTTTTTGTTTTCTGTTTGCTATTTAAGTTTTATGATTCTGTGTTTTCTTTTTCCTAAATTTCTGTGGGCTGTTGAACATTTTTTATATTCCTATTTTGATTTATTATGGTTCTTTTAAGTGTATTTATTTGTTTAGCTTTTTTTAATAGTGGTTTTCCAAGCATTACTTTGCATTTATTTGTAAGTTAACTACTGGTGTTGATATTTTACCAATTCAAGGGAAACATGAAAACCTTAGCTTCTTTTACATTCCTTTATCTTCCTCAATTTATAATACAATTGTCTTAAATATTTCCTCTACACACATTGAAAACCACATTAGACCACACTACAATTTGTGCTTCAGCCATCACGCATAATTTAGAAAACTCAAGAGAAGAAAAGTCTACCATATTTGCCTACATCTTTGTTCGTTCTGTGTCCTTTCTACCTTTGTGATGTTCCAAGATTGCTTCTTTTAACATTTCCTTTTTTTTTTTTTTTTTTTTTTTTGGACATATAACAAAGCTTTTTTTTATTATTATTATCTTTATCATTAAATCATAGCTGTGTACAATAGTGCAATCAAGGGGTACAATGTGCTGGTTTCATATACAGTCTTAACTATTTTCATCAAACTGATTAACATAGCCTTCCTGGCAATTTCTCCATTATTATATGA
>CAUYON010016980.1:0-21670 GCA_963573935.1 Arctocebus calabarensis
AGTCCCACTGTTGCCCCACCCACAGCCACTGACAGGATCAAACCAAATGAACAGACGCAACTACTTGCCCAATCTCCGCCGCTTTAGCCTTCCTCAGGGTGTCCAGAAGCCTCATGCTGTCTCCCTGTGTCCCCAAAGGGATGTTTCTGGGCAGATCCTGCCTGGCAGAGATGCCTGAAGTCCTCTTTCCCCAGTCTCACCATGCCCAGCCGCAAGGAAGCTGTTACTTGTCCACCATCTTGCTCCACCTCCCATCATCCAGCTCTTACTTCCAATCTATTGTTTTTTGTACCATTCTTTTCTTTGTGGATTCATCCCCCAATGCACACTTTAACTTATTACAGAAGGTGGCAATCTCTTTTACTAGTTATTCTTTGAGACTGGTGGTGTAAGTCCTGCAGCATTGGAATGCACATGACAATGTGTGATATTCAGGAGTAAAAGAGATGCTGTTCCCTTTTTTCCAAGGTACTTGGCATTTTGACTACCACAGGGAATGTCTTATCATTTGGTCCCTTAAAAAATTTTGAAGCCTTAGGAAATCCAACAAACAACTCTCCATTGAATGAGGGGTTTAAGTTACTTAGTGTTCTGGTATTTAAGGAAGCAGTGAGGTACTGTCCTCAAGTGGATTTTTATGTAGTGGACGTACAGGGTCACATTTTTCCCCATTTTCCACCAGACCTCTCTTTTAATGGACTGTCTTCCAATTATTATCAGACTGTGATCTAAAGTCATTGAGGCTTAAAATTATTGATCTTGTTATGATGTCAATATTGATTAAAATTTACCATTAAAGATGGTACCAGTATTTAGAAATGAATTCATCAATAAAAATATCAGAAAAAACCAGCTTTATATAAGAAGCAGAATAAATGCAAATATATATAGATTTCTTTACATGAAATATTATTAAGGCATAAAAGAAAGAAAATGTCTAGTCTCTATAATGTAATGAAATGAAAATCAAAGAAACCACAAGTATGGGCCAAATAAGCTCTTAGGGTAGAAAATACTGTAGAACCATATTAAGTGAAATTTTCATAAGGAAGCTAGACAGGGAGAGGATAGGAAGAAGGAAAGTATGATCTAAACTTAATTTGCAAATCCAAATTTGTATGTCTTGACGTTTTGGGGTTACTAACCAGTTATTTCCTAAGTGGAGTCTAGTTAGGTAGGTATAGAAAGAAATCATGAAGTTGATGAATCTACATTATCTTATCTAGTTTATTATTCAGCAATGTTACATGAAAAATAGTGGATATGAAAATGAGGGATGCTCACTGCTTTTGTTCACTGGGTCAATATTCAATTTGAGTACTTTAGAGCAATCTGTTCAAACTATGAACAGTGGATTGGTAAAGACTACCAACTCTGTTACACATCTCCAAAAAAGAGAAGTAGTATAATTGAGCATAAGCATTTAGACATTTTTATAGTAACTTGACATTACTGTGACATCCAAGAGTATGGTTGACAGAGCTGTTCAATTCATGGGATGGTTTTCATATGGGGCAAATGGCATGCTACTGTGCCCCATAAGAAAATGTTGTGAGAAGTGATGTCTTAAGATTAGTCTGTCTTCCCTAACGCATAAGGTATAAGTATCTGAAAAAAAGTAAACATTACTTTTTATAGAAATATAATATTGGTTGGTGTTTTAGGGGAAGAGGTAGATAGTCTCATTCTGTTGTCCTGGGTAGAGTGCCATGGCATCATCATAGCTCACGGCATCCTCAAACTCTTCGGCTTGAGCAATCCTCTTGCCTCAGCTTCCCAAGTTGCTGGACTTACAGGCACCTGCTACAATACCTGGTTAGTTTTTCTATTTTTAGTGTGGTCTCACTCTTGTTCAGGATCGTCTAGAACCCCTGAGGTCAAGCAATCCACCAGCCTGGGCCTCCCAGAGTGCTGGGATTACAGGTGTGAGCCATCATGCCTGCCTAAAATATAATATTGATTTTTGATGAGCAACATTTTTTCTAAGTTTGTTTGCAACCAGAAACTAAGTTAAGGAAGTATATTTTGAATTATCTTAAATATAATTTATATATCACTGAATAAGCTTAATTTAACTCTGTGTCAAGCAGATAGACTCCTTTTTCTAATGTAGCAATAGTAATAAAACAAATGATAAAAATGGAAGTGATTGTGAAGAAAGACAAAAAAAGTTCAAAGTTGTTATGAATAATATTTAGTTCAGTTTTGTAAATATATTTCATGAAGTGAGAAAAGCACAGTGTGTTATTTGTGAGTATATGCTTGCTAATGAAGCAATGAAACTATCAGAAAACCTAAGTGGAATTTTTATAAAAAGTTTTACAAATAAATTCAAACAAAATAATTTGGAAGAATGGGTATTGAATTATAAAGTCAATTATATGTGACTATCAATTATCTAAAAGTCATTCTTTTAATGAACAATTATAGTTTTTATAATTCTTTGTTATTTACATTGATATTGTTTGAAATATTCTTTCTCTTTAATATTACACCTATAATAGGGATTTTATGTTGTTTATATTTTATTTTTATGTAAATTTATTTTTATTATGGTGCAGAGCTATTAGACTATATTGGAATCAAAACAAACAAAAATTAATCCATTAATAACTTAAGATGCTATTCTCTAAGCAACCTATACTTTATCTTAGTGTTTCTTAGACTTTAATGAGTATAAAAATCACATAGTGAATCTTTTTAAAAACCATATCTAAGTCTAGGTGCAGTAGCTCATGCCTGTAATCCTAGCACTTTTGGAAGCCAAGGTGGGTGGATTACTGGAGCTCAGGAGTTCAAAATCAGCCTGAGTAAGAGCAAGACTCATCTCTACTAAAAGTAGAAAAACCAGCTGGGTTTTTGGATGGGCACCTATACTTGGGAGGTGGAGGCAAGATGATCTCTTGAGTCCAAGAATCTGAGGTTGCTGTGAGCTATGACTCCATGGTACTGTACATGGGGTGACACACAGAGAGAGACTTGTTTCATAAAAAAAACAAAACAAAACAACACAAAATAAAACAAAAACCCTAAATCTGGTTCAGTAGATTCATAAGTCCTGAGACTTTGCACTTTTAAAAGTTTGATGGTGCAACCACACCTACGGGGCATCTTACAAGAGTACGGGTGAAACTTACTAAAAGCAGACTATAAAGGTCTTAACACAATAACTAAGAAATGCCATGAAGGCTATGTTAACCAGTTCAATGAAAATATTTCAAATTGTATATAAAACCAGCACATTGTACCCCATGATTGCATTAATGTACACAGCTATGATTTAATAATAAAAAAAAGAAACAGTTGAGAAATTGGGGAAATGGAAAAAGTATTATAATTCTCTGGTGTGAATTAAAGCTTAACAATAAACCTGAGACGTTCACAATCTAAAAAAAAAAAAATTAATGTCACCAAAGTCAAGGAAGTATCAGGAAAAAGTTTCAGATCAGAGGAAACTAAAGAGACAAATGACTAAACACAATACGTGATCCTAGAACAGATCCCTATTGAACAGTATCGGATCAATTGAAAAAAATTGAAATGCGGATAGTAGAGTAAATGTATTTATTAACATTAAAAAAAAAAGTTTGCCAGATGATGTTGACACTGCTGGTTCATGTATCACCTTTTGCATATCAAGCCGTTACTTACTGTCTCCCTTTACTAATAAGGAGAAGTTTTGGTGTACCCAGAAAAAAAAACAAAAAAAAGTAGAACAGGAAACCAGTAGATATAATGGATGTTTTGAACATGGATGTCTTATTTGACTTAACATAGAAACATCAGGAGATTTCTAAAATAGGACTCAATGCAGAAATCCACAAGGAAATTCTCTTATGCTCTTTCTGTAACAGGTGTGCTCTGTAGGACAATGCTCTTCACTCATGAAGCTCAGACCGAAGGACCAACTCCTCTTGACCCAGAGAGGGAGTCTCAGGACCTTGGGAGACTGTTGGCTGCTTCTGTCTGCAAATATCTCCTTCAAGACTGGGAACACACATAACCTTACGGGCTCAAGGACAAAGAGAAGTTTTTAAAGGTGGGGAAGTTTGCATTTCTTGCTAGCAAAATTAAACATGAAATAACAGGAGGCAGATCCAAGGCCTGAATGGTCCCTGATGGTCACTGTTGCAATGTGTGACACCAAAAAAAAAAAAAAAAAAAAGAGGCTTGGCACCTGTAGCTTGTGACTAGGGTGCCAGCCACATACGGGGGTTGGTGGATTAGAACCTGGCCTGGGCCTGCCAAAGAACAATGACAAATACGAAGATAATAAAAAAAATAATGGCTGGGCATTGTGGTGGGTGCCTGTAGTCCCAGCTACTTGGGAGGCTGAGTGAATTGCTAAAGCCCAAGAGTTTGAGGCTGCTGTGAGCTGTGATGCCACAGCACTCTACCGAGGGTAACATAGTAAGACTCTGTCTCAAAAATAAAATAAAAAGTCATGAAAGGGGCTTCAATAATAGAAATGTGGTGTGGTCAGACTAAACTTTCAGCCCATTCAGCAAAAATTAGGATATTAGGTATAACACCTGGGAGATACACACACACAGACACTCACACACTTAAAATCACCCAATTACATGAATTGCTGCATAATGGTTTAGAGCAAGCAGCAACTGGAAAGGACTCTTCCTTTGAACGACAGGAATGGGAAGACCTTGGGTATATTTGTATGCATTTTTGTACAATGTATTCCTTAACCCTCTCATGGCTCAGGGAATCACAACACTTACGTGTAGGAAATTAGAAAACTGGAGATTTACTGGCTTAAGATGTCAGAAGAAAATATTTGAAATTGGCACAGCAGATAAATGTTAGAGGGCAGAGTATCTTGGAAATATGCGATCACATAAGTGGAAGCTATAAAATCTGCATGTAAAACCCCAAAGTTACCCAAATCCCTGGGTAATTGCTAAATTGTGAAACTCCAGGAGAGACAGCAGGGTCTGCTGAAAATCAGTAATTTTAAGATGAAAAAATTGAGCAGAGATTTTCTCTGCTGATATACACAAGAAAGCCTGAGTTTAAAGTTGGAATCTAGCTAAATATTTTGCCTGAGGGAATAAGAATTAGTCTTTACAGGAAGATAACAAAATTCAAAGTTTCTACATGTATACATCATAATGTTCAGTATCTACATAAAAAGGAAAAGCTATGTGAAAGAACAGGAAAATTTGACTCATAGAGAAGTAAAAATGGCAGGGCACCTGGTTTTAGACAAGATGGAATAATCACAATGCATTCTATTAATTCCAAAAATTTAAACAAAAACTGTGGGGAAAAGTAAAGTAACACAAGACTTTGGAAATGGGGGGAAAAAAGAAGTCAGATCAGCTGAGAAGTTGGGATTTAAAGGCTAACCTTGCAGTAAGTTTATCTGGAATTTTTCCCCTCCTGGGTATAGCTTGCAACTTGGGAACACTATTTAGTGCAGGTAACATTAGCCCCAAGGAAAGCCCATGCTCAATAGCCAAGGGCCCAAAAGAAGGCTGTCCTACAGGGCACAACTCTTTGACCTTAATAGACTTATACAGGCAAGTACTGCAAAAGGAATCACACTTCAATCTCTCATCAATCTGGTTCTCAGAGTTTGTGGGACAGAGTCTTGTCACTCATGAAACAGTTTGCCTATAATGCTAAAAGTAAAATGCTCGTCATCCTTAATTATCAGAGAAATGCAAATCAAAACCACTTTGAGATATCATCTAACTCCAGTAAGATTAGCCCACCTCACAAAATGCTAAAACTACAGATGTTGGCAAGGATGTGAAGAGAAGGGAATGCTTGCACATTGCTAGTGGGAATGCAAGCTAATATGGCCTTTTTGGAAAGAAGTTTGGAGAACACTCAAGGAACTAAAAGTAGACCTACCATTTAATCTTGCAAGTCCTCTACTAAGTATATACCCAGATGATCAAAAATTATTTTACAACAAAGACATCTGCACCAGAATTCATTGCAGCCCAATTCATAATTGCCAAGACATGGAAACAGCCCAAGTGCCCATCAACCCATGACTGGATTAACGAATTGTGGTATATGTACACCATGGAGTACTATGCAGCCATAAAAAAGGAGGAGACTTCACATCTTTTATGTTTATCTGGATGGAGCTGGAACATATTCTTCAGCTCCATGAATGGAAAAAAGATATCCAATGTACTCAATACTACTATGAAATCAATATATAACCACCTACACACTCATATGAATGGCAAACATAACTATAGTGCAGAAAGTAGAAGGGTTAAGAGAGAGAGGAGGCGAGGGGGGATATAGGAGGATGAAGGGTAATTGGGGGGACCTCACCTAATGTGCAGGATGCAATGGTACATTTCAAAACTATTACGATTTGAGTATAATTGTGATGGATGTGTTACTCAGTTCAATGTAAGCCTTTCACATTGTATATTGGTACATGTATATTGTACCATGAATCCCATAAATGCATCAATGTACAAAGTTATGATTCAATAAAAAACAATTTTAAAAAAAGTATTATAAAGCATTGGAAAAGATAAACCATGTAAATATGAATCAAAGAAAAATTTAGTGATTTTGTCAATATCAGACTAATACACTTCAGAGCAAAGAAATAATTCTCAGGGCTAAATATGTCAAGTCACCAAGAAGACATAATAATCCTAAATGATTATATACAAAATAAAAATTCTTCATGATACATAGAGCACATGTATGTATATAAAATACATAAAAACATACAGAACTAAAAGTAGAAATCACAAATCCATAATTATAATTGAGGACTTGAATTTTCCTTCTCAGTAATCTACGGAACTAGTAGATAGAAAATCAGTAAAGATATAAAATAACTAGTAACATCATCTACCAACTGTATCAAACAGATACTTGGAAAATATTCTGACATATCAGTAGAATGCACTTTGAAAAGTACATATGGAACATTTACCAAAATAAAACCAACATTAAAAATTTTAAAATCATAGAAGTCACAAATATGTTCTACTATAACAGAATTAAATAGAAATTAAAACCACAAAAAGATAACAGGAAATCTTTTCTCATGTTATATTTTTTCTATTTTTATTATTTTTTAACATTTCATAATATTAGGGGTACACATGTTTTGTTTACATACTTTAGTGTTGTACTGATTGGGTCAAAGTTATAAGTGAGCCCTTCACTCCGACACTGTACACTCTACCAAATAGGTGTCAATTTACCCATTTCCCCCTTTTGTCAGCTTGACTTTCACTATTTATTTCCATATGTGCACTTAAGTGTTGATTGATTAGTTATAATTTGGTATGGGGTGCACGGCACATGTGTTTATTTCTCCTTTCTTAGAAGAATGATTATTCTTCTAGAGAAGAATGGTTGTTTCTCTTCACTTAGAAGAATGGTTTCCAGTTCCATCCAGGTTGTCACGAAAGATACTAGATGACATTTTATGGCTGCATAAGTACTCCATGTTGTACATATACCACATTTTATTAATCCACTCATGTATCCTGGGCACTTGGGTTGTTTCTACATCTTTGCTATTGTGAATTTTGCTGCTATAAATATTCTAGTATAGATGTCCTTTGAACAAAATGACTTTTGTTCCTTTGGGTATGTGTCTCCCCGTGAAATGGCCGGATCAAATGGAGGTCTTCTTGAAGTTCTTTGAGATTTCTCAGTGACGCTGAGGTATTCCACAGACGCTGAGGTATTTTGCAGTTCCACCACAGTGTATGCTGTTGTATGAGTTCCTTTCTCTCTTCAACCACACCGGCAGCTGTTGCTTTAGGACTGAACGAGATTAGCTAGTCTCACTGGAATTAGGTGATATCTCTGATGATTAGGGACATTAAGTATTTTTTCATGCATTTGTTACCCATTAGTTTGTCTTTCATTAGAAAAGCTTTTATTCTTATCTTCCTCTCATGTAATTTAAACAATGTATTTCTAAATAATCTGTAAGTAAAAGAGGATAACTCAATAAAAATTAAAATTTAACAGAAAAATCTTTGGGGTCCTGCTAAATCAGTGCTGAGACAGAAATTTGTGGAACATTAAATGCTTATATTAGAAAGGCAGATAAGTTTCAAATCATTAATCTAATACTGGGTTTGGTAAATGTTTTCTATAAAGGGCCACATAGCAAATATTTTTTGCTCCTCCAGCCACTAAACTTCTCATTCATTATTCCTTGTACTTTACCAACTCTTTAAAATCAAAATGAAAAGAAATTAGCTTGTGGGGCGGTGCCTGTGGCTCAGCGAGTAGGGTGCTGACCCCATATACTGAGGGCTGCGGGTTCAAACCCGGCCCCGGCCAAACTGCATCAAAAATTAGCCGGGCGCTGTGGCGGGTGCCTGTGTTCCCAGCTACTTGGGAGGCAGAAGCAAGAGACTCGCTTGAGCCCAAGAGCTTGAGGTTGCTGTGAGCTGTGACTCCACAGCACTCCACTGAATGTGATAGCGTGAGACTCTGTCTCCACAAAAAAAAAAAAAAAGAAAGACATTAGCTTGCAAGCCATATAAAAATATCTAAAACTTCTCCTCAAGAATCAAGAAAAGGAAGAGCAAACTAAATTCAAAGCAAGCAGTAGAGAAGGAATAATACATAAATAACACCAGGGATAAAGAGATGAAAAATAAAAAAGGATCACAAAGAATCAGTCAAATGAAGAACCGATTCTTTGAAAGGATGGACAAAATGAATCAACTTCTTGAAAAACTAAGAAAGAAAAAGAGGAGTCCATATATAAGTTTCCACTATCAGAAATGAAATAAGAGAGATGACTATACTTTCCATAAACATTTAAAAGATAAGGAAATACTAAAATATTATGCACACACACATTTGAAACCTAAATGAATTCAACCAATTCTTCAGAAGTTGCAAATTTCTAAAACTAATTTAAGTTGAAGTAGATAATCTCCATAGTCCTATAGCTATTTAATTAGTTGTTAAAATCCTTCCAAAAAGAAATTACCAGGCCAGGATGGGTTCATTGCTAAATATTATCAGCATTTAATCAATAATTCCAAATGAATACAAACTTTTTCAGAAAATGGAGGAGTTGGTAGTATTTTAACCCATTTTATGAAACCATCACTACACTAATAATGGAAAGCAAAAGTGTAATAAAGTGGGAATCATAATCCAATATCTCTCAGAAATGTAGTTATAAAGCCCTTCATGAAATTTCAGCAAATAGAATCCAGCAATAAAACACATTTAAAAGAATTTGATATTTATTATAGGCATGTAAACTGGCTCAACATTCAAACTTCAATCAGTGTACTCTACATCTTAATAGCCTGAGGAAGAAAAAACTCATTCTATATAGAAAAATGTTTGATAATTTATGATTAAAAACTCCCAACAAACAAACTGAAGGAAACTTCTTCAAAGTGATAAAGAGTACCGTGTAAAACCTACGTCTAACATTGTCTTCAAATGGCAGACTGACTACGCACAAGGTCAGGAGCAAATCTAGAATGACCACTCTCACCCCTTCTCTTCCTCATGGGACTAGCAGTGCTAGCCAGTGAAATAAGACAAGAAGTATAAACAAAAAAAGGAAGAAATAAACAGAGCTCTGATTTCTAGGTGACAGGAAAGTCTGTGTAGAATATCGCAGTTTATAAAGAATCTCCTACAATTTACAAGGGATTTAGGAAGGTCAAAGAATACAAAGACAGTACACAATAATCAATTGCTTTTCTATACACTAGTAATGAAAAATATAAACTAAACTTAAAAATTATCACTTGAAATAGTCCATCTCTGACACATTATGTTGTGTAAATATTATAAATATAATATTTAGCCTGAGTTAGCAATTACGAATTGGGCTGCAATAAACATTCCAGTACAAATGTCTTTGTTATAATGTGATTTTTTTGGTCTTCTGGGTATACACCTAGTAGAGGAATTATAGGATCAAATGTCAGGCCTATTTTTAGATCTCTAAGTATTCTCCAAGCATCTTTCCAAAATGAACGTATTAGTTTGCATTCCCACTTGATTTCTGACAGTTACAAAGGAACATCAATGGAGAAAAAATAGTCAATTCTTGGTATTAAAACAATTAGACATCCATATGAAGTAAAATTAATCTCAATCTGACAATGGATATTAGCACTAAAAATAGAATTTTTAGGAGAAAATAAAGGACAATATTTCTGTGACCTAGGGAACATCAAAGAGTTTGTAGATATGACATTGGAAGCACAACAAAAATAATAAATTGGACTTGGACAAATGTTAAAATTTCAGTTCATCAAAATTTGTCATCAAGAAAATATATAGTCAAGCCACAGATTCTAAAATATACTTATAAAACATATCTGAAAATGTACCGTATGCAGGATATATGAAGAACTACAATAACAAAAATAAGCAACAAAAATTCACAAGATTTTAGACACTTCAAAAATATGTGCATTAAAAATTCTCAACATCATTAATTTGCATCAGGAAAGTGAAAATTAAAACCACAGTGAGATACTATTTACATACTTGCTATAATAGTAAAATGACTTGTGCAGAAACATTTATGATATTTTATCGAGCCAAATACTTGAAAGAATCAATCGGAGAATGATAAACAAACTGATCTATCGATTCAATGAGTTACTACTCAGTGATAAAAGGAACAAACTGTTGACTTGTACAACCCTATGAATGAATCTTAACACCGCGGTGAATGAAGAGGCTTTGCACAGAAGATGCACAACAATCCCTGCCTACCTGTGGTTTTGCATTCTGCCAAAAATTGTTCAATGGGAGCTGTGGGCAGAAGCTTGCACCTGTAACCACAGCTACTGGGGAGGCTGAAGTAGGAAGACTGCTTGAGGCCAGGAGTTTAAGGTCAGCCTGGGTGGCAGAGCTAGACCCCATCTCTTAAAAATATAGACATTAAACACAAGATTCCAGAAATAAGCAATTGAAAATCACAAGCCCTTCTGAGTAGGGTGTAAAATCTCATGCTGTTCTACTCTGTCCTTCCCAGTGCACGAATCATCCCTGTCTGGCATATCCATGTGTATGCTCCCTATCCACGAGTCATTTAATAAATGTAGTGGGCATGTGGTTCAGTACCTTCAGTTTTGGGGATCTGCTGGAATTCTTGAAGTGTATACCCCAAACACAAGCAGGGGACTTACACTGTATGAGTCCATTCACATCATAGGGCAGGTAGAACTAATCACTGCTGAAAACTACACTGGAACAGAATTTTTCTCTGGGAATCAGGACTGGCTGAGAAGGGGGCTCAAGGAAACTTTCTATGATGTTGGTATCTTATAAGGAGTAAGAGGCAGATATAATTATGCAAGTATATGAATTGCTCATTGTATGCAAGCTGAATCTCAAAAGAAGAATCTGAGCAAATACAGAACTTTTGTTAATATATGCACATTGAAATATTAAGTAATAACTGTACCATGCTTGCACTTATGTTGAAACACATCAAAAGTTAAATGGATTTATGTATTGATAAACAGAAGGAAAGATATGTAATAGACTATAGTGTATAATGTTTATTCTATAATTAAAGCATTGGGTATATGGTTTTCACTGTAATATTCTCTTTACTTTTTATTTAAATAGTTTGATAATTATTGAAAGAAATATGATTGATAAGGCTTTATTATAGAGTGTAACTATATTATATAAGAACCTTTATTTATAATTCTAATTCCATGTGTATATCATATAGTAAAAATGACAATAGAATAATGCTTTAGTTTCCACATTATTTTGCAGTCATCCTAAAAAATTGAGTTTGTGATGAAATAAAAGCAGTTTATCTACGATGTGTTATTGGATCAGTAGGTTTGGAAGATGCGTTTGTAATCTTCTAGGGAAATTGCATCCTCAGATTGATAACGGCACATCTCCTTGTGCTTGTTGACGAGACTTGTAGTCACTGCTTTATTTCAGATGTAAAAAAGGACCTGTCCCTGCAGACTCCAAAATATACACCAAGCAGCTCTTTTGGGGCTTCTTTCATAAATAATACATTAATATGCTTTCAGAAGTTCATAGTCATCTCTTGGACTTGAAAGTGAGAAAGGGAGTGGGGTGACATTTTTTTGTAGGAAGCAAGAGTCTCCCGACTGTACAAATTCATCCTTTTGAGCCTCTCTCTGGTTATACAAAATAATGGCATATGCTATTATTGCTATTAATTATGAAGCTTTAAAACTAACATTTTAGTTTGATGTTTTTGTTTTCAGGGAAACAATCTGTTGAAGAAAGTGTCAAAAATGTTAAAAAGATGTCTATTAATATTTTTTGCGTTTGCTATAAGGTAGGGTGCATGTTGTAGAAACCTCATATATTAGGAAATCAAAAATTTACATGGAAGAACAACAAAACACATTTACAGAGCTATAAATATTCAGGGATACACATAAATATGCCTACAGAGAATAATATGCTGGCATGGATTTATTTAATTTAATTTATTCTTGTGTTACTTTTCTCCAGTGTGATTCCAAATTGGCCAAGGAGAAAACAACTTTTTTTCTTTTTTTGTCTGATTCTGTTATTGGTTTAATCTTATTGAATTTTTTATGTTAATTTCAAGACAATTATTAATTCTCTTTTAGAAGTGTCAATAGGTTAACAAATTAATATACAGAAACTATGCTTTACACTATAATTATTGTGCAGACTGTATATTATTGACTTGTAACTGAATCAAAATGTCTGGCTAGAAACAGCCATAAACATTTTGGTAGATATTTGATCAAAACAGAGAATTACTTTAGAACGTTATTTTATTTACAAGTAAGAATTTTTCTTAGAACAGTTATTGATGTTCTATTTTTTACACTTAAATCTATTTATCATACAAATAGTTCTCTTATCTCTCATTATGTTGAAATAGAAAGGAAAACAGAAACATGAATTTCTTTCCATTTCCTATAAATGAAGATTCTCTTTTTATCCAGTGTTGTTTATAGAGTGTTTTATCTTCCTTAACTAGTTTTCATATTTTTTATTGAATTTCAAATTAATATAAGTGTATATCTTATGATGTTACGTAGTTTGCATTAGTTAGGAGAAGTTCAGGTTGTATTTGAGTGCTTCACTCAGGAGCTATGGCATATCCCACTACATTGTACCTAGTAGGTGGGACATTAATGAGCCTCCTCTTTCCTTCCTACCCTCCCTTCTTCAATTTGTATTTTTCCTCTCACATGGGCCTGCAGTTCATCTGCGAGTCTCAAATTTGTATTGAGTCCATGGGATGATTGCTTTTCCATTCTTGAGTTACTTTACTAAAGAGAAAGTTTTTCAACTCCATCTTGGTAGGTACAAAAGATGTACTTTCTCCCTCTATTTTATGGCTGAATATTATTCCATGCTGTACATGGACCACAGTTTATTAATCTGTTCATCAGTTCATAGGCACTTGTTTCCACATCTTTGCAATTGTGAATTGAGCTGCTATAAGCATTTGAACCCAAATATCATTATGGTAAAATGATTTGTTTTCCTTCTGGGCAGAAACCTAATAATGGGATTGTGAGGTCACATGGAAGGTCAACATTTAGCTCTTGGAATATTCTCCATACTTATTTCCCAAAGTCTGTATTTTTTTCTCTGAACCCTCATCAACATCTGCAGATTTGAGACTTTGTGCCATCCTCACTGGTGCTAGGTGATGTCTCAGGGTGGATTTGATTTGCATTTCTCTGATGCTTAGGGATGACGAGCATTTTTAATGCATGTGTTGGCCATTCTTCTGTCTTCTTGGGAGAAGATTCTGTTCATTTATCTTGCCTAGTGATTAATGTGTGTTGTTTGCTCTTTTCTTGCTGATTCGCTTGAGTTTTCTGTAGATTCTGGCTATTAGCCCTTAGTCAGATTCATACATATGAATATCTCCTCCCATTTTGAAGGTTGTCTATTTGCTTTATTTATTGTGTCCTTCTCTGTGCAGAAGTATTTAAGCTTCATCAGGGATCCCCTTTGTTTATTTTTGATGCTGCTGAAGTTCCAGCGGATCTTCCTTATAAAATCTTTCACCGTGCCTATATCATTAAGAGTCTTGGCCCATGATTTCTTCTGGAGTTTTCATTGTTTTGTGTATTAGATCTAAATCCTTTATTAAGTGTGGGTCAATTTGTGTAATTGATGAGAGGTAAGGCTCCAGTTTCAGTCTTTCATATGTGGTTATCCAGGTCTCCCAGCACCATTTATTAAATAGGAATTCTTTCTCACGGTATGTGGTTTTGTTTTGCTTATCAAAGATCAGATGGCAACGTGAGGCTGATTTCATCTCTAGGTTTTCTATTCTGTTCCATTGATATTTGTCTCTATTTTTATGCCAATACCATGCTATTTTTTTCACTATGAACTTGTAGCATAACCTAAAGTTTGTTTTTACTTAATAGAATTGCACTGGCTGTTTTGGGGTTTCTTCTTGTTCCATATTAAATGAAGAACTGTTTTTTCAAATTTTGCAAAGGATGACATTGGTATTTTAATGAGGATTGCATTAAATCTGCAAATTACTTTGGGTAATATAGACATTTTAACAATGTTGATTCTTCCCAGTCATGAGCATGGTATATTCTTCCATTTGTTAACAGCTTCAGCTATTTCTTTTCTCAGGGTTTCACAGTTCTCTCTGTAGAGATCGTTCACATTCTTTTTAAAGTTTATTCCAAGGTATTTCATTTTCTTTGAAGCTACTGTGAAGGGAATTGTTTCTTTGATTCTCAGCTGGATTATTGTTGGCATGTATGAAGGCTGGTGATTTGTTTGTGCTGGTTTTATATCCCAAGATATTACTATATTTCTTGAATCACTTGAAGGTATCTCATGGTCAAATCCCTGTGGTTTTTTAAGTATAAGATCATATCATCATCAAGACTGAAAATCTGACCTAAATCTCCCTTTTCCCTAAATAGATGCCCTTGATAACTTACTCCTTTTTTTTTTTTTTTGAGAAAGAGCCTCAAGCTGTCAACCTGGATAATGTGCAGTGGTATCACAGCTCACAGCAACCTCCAATTCCTGGGTGCAAGTGAGTCTCTTCCCTCCTGCTCCCAAGTAGCTGGGACTACAGGCATCCGGCCATTTTTGGTTGCAGCCGTCATTGTTGTTTGGTGGGCCTGGGCTGGATTCGAACCCACCAGCTCAGGTGTACATGGCTGGTACCTTAGCCCGTTGAGCCACAGGCGCTGAGCTGATAACCTGCTCTTGGTTGATTTCATTAACCAACACTTCCAGCACTATGTTGAATAATAGTGGTGACAGTGGGCAACCTTGTCTGGTCTCAGTTCTAAGTAGGAAATAACTTAAGGCGAGACCTCACCAAGCCTGGCCTGTCTGGAATTAATTACACAGGAAGGGAACTGATTCTTGGAAGAGAGGACTTGGAGCATGGTAGGAAGTAAAGGGAAACATACAAGACAAGATAAACAAAGATTGAGAGCAGTCTCCTTGATAGGCTACATGAACTGATGTTTCAAAAATTCCTGGATTACAGGGAGTCTGAATTTTTTGAAACAGGTTACCAAACACTCAGTGAGAACACTGAAAGGGAAAGTGACTGATGACGATTGTTCTGTATCTGCCCCCCACCCCCCTAAAATCATACATGAGTCAGTTCCCAGCAGCATAATACAGAGGAGTTGGAGACTACTGATGTCATCCTAAGACCAACCCCCCAAAGTCTTTTTAAAGGGGTTATAAGTTCAGTATTACTTTATCTCCTCTATCTCCTCCCTCTCCTATACCCCCTCATATCACCTTGGATCCAACATTAAAATGGGGGAAAAGGTGATAATAATTATCTTATTCGGCGCTTTATTTATATTTTTACACATTGTTAAATTGCTCTTATATCCTATGCCATGCATGTAAACAGTGAAGAAACAATTGTAAGCAAATATAGCTCAGTCTATACTTTAATGGAACTTACAGAAAGGGAGATAGAGAATAATACCTTTAAAACCTCACAAATAAACAAGTACAAATGGGCATTGTCTGAAGGAAAGAAAATTATTTTGGGAGGGTATATTATATGGAAACTGGTCTAGAAGGCTGGGCATGGTGGCTCATGCCTATAAACCAGCACTCTGGGAGGCCAAGGCTGGTGGATGGCCTAAGCTCATTAGTTTGAGACCAGCCTGAGCAAGAGCAAGACCTTGTCTCTAAAAATAGCCAGGCATTGTGGTGGGTACCTGTAGTCCTACCTACTCAGGAGGCTGAGGCAAGAGAATTGCTTCAGCCCAATAGTTTGAGGTTGCTGTGAGCTCTGATGCCATGGCAATCTACCCAGGGTGACAAAGTGAGACTCTGACTCAAAAAAAAAGAAAGAAAGAAAGAAGGAAAGAAAGAAAGAAGGAAGGAAAGAAAGAAAGAAAGAAAAAGAAAGAAAGAAAGAAAGAAAGAAAGAAAGAAAGAAAGAAAGAAAGAAAGAAAGAAAGAAAGAAAGAAAGAACCTGGTCTAGAGTGTGATGGTAAGTGATGACTAATTGTGAGATCTGAAGCATCGGGTAACAATTACTGTGGTCTGAGGGCTAGCGAGTGTACATGTTAAGCCTTTGTGACTGAAAAGAACATGGTCCATTGAGGAACTGAGAAAATATCAGAGTGGCAGGAGAAATAAATAAACTGGCACAGGGCTTGGGGGGGTTGGGTAGCCAGTGGGACTTCAACTTAGCACGTGTTTTCCTTAGTATCCATGAGCAGCCATTGAAATGTTCTAAGCAAAGGATGCAACATGATTTTGGCTTTTCATTTGAAAAGATTACATCTGTTGAAATTCAGGCAATGGATATTGCTGGGGAAGTTGTCAGAGTGGAAATTTAAAGAACACTTTGTGGGCTCTTGCATAGTCCCGATGAGAGATGCAGATGGCAGGGTCAGGGTTCATGGAGAGGGCCGCATGGAAGTGGAGGCATTCCTCCCACTGGACTTTGGAGGGATACTCAGGCCATCTGCAACCTTTGAAAGAATGGTAATGGGTGTGTTGAGGAATAAATGACAAGAGAATGGGACAGAAAAATATATGTCCATCTCTTCCAAAGAGTCTGAGAAGAGAAGAAGATCAATGAGGCAATAGAAGGAGAATTTGAAGGAACAGTCTTAAGTGGCCATCAGATGGATTAACACCAGAAAGAAAGGCCAGTAGGAATTCAGTTCCCAAGGAGCCATAGAGGGTCAGAACCAAAACACTAGTGAAAGAACTAAATGTAATTTTTTTATTTAAAAAATTTAATAGAGGTAAAATTCTATATGTGTATCCCATATAAGATAGTCTTTTGAAATATGTGCTTGTTGTGGAATGGCTAAATTGAACTAATTAATACAGGCAGTCTCCATGTTATCCCACTGATGTTTGACTCACACTAATGAACAGAGGCTGTTACAGGTAACAGGTAAGTATACCTGTTCCAACTTACATACAAACTCAACTTAAGAACACATCTATAGAAGCTCTCTTGTTTGTAACTCAGGGACTGCCTGTATATGCATCACCTCACATATTTTTTTGTGGTGAGAACACTTAAAATCTGGCTTAGAATTTTCCAAGAAACCAGCACATTGTTATTAACTATAGTCACCATGTTGTGCATCTAATTAATCTAAATAAGTTAAAAACATAAATTGACAAAAGAAACTATAAAACTCCTAGAAGAAGACAGAGGAAAACCTCCATAACATTGGTCATGTCAATGATTTTTTTTATAAGAAAAAAACATGGGCAACCTGTGACCAACATTTTCTCAGTCTCCCTAACCCTGGGTCGCTGGTACTCAGCATTCCACTCTTTTGTGAGTTCAAACTTTTTAAATTCCATAAGTTCCAAGAAGAACATGCCATGCGGTTACTTGTCTTTCTGTGTCTCGCTAATTCACGTAACACCATGGTCTCCAGGTCCATCCATGTGTTTTCGTTCTTTTTTTATGGGTGAATGGTTTTCCACTGGGTATGTACACCACTTTTTCTGTATATATTCATCTGTTGGTGGACACGTAGGCTGATTCCACATCTTGATCATGGTAGATAACATTAGTAGTGCAGACGCTTCTTTGGTATATTGATTTCATTGCCTTTGCCTGTCTGCTCAGTAGTGGGGTTGCTGAAACAAATGGGAGTTCCGTTTTCAACTTTCTGAGGAACCTGTATACTTTTTTTTAAATAATGGTCACACCAATTTACAGACCCATCAACAATTGTCTATAGCTTCTTTCAAGAAATGTCTGTTCAGGTTTTGTGCCATATCATATTCAGGTTGTATGATTTCTTGCTTTTTTAGTTGAGTTCTTTATAGATTTTAAGTATCAACTACTTATCAGATGTATGGTTTACAGATATTTTCTCCCATTCCATAGTTGTCTCTTCACTGTTATTAGATTTTGTGGTTGTGCAGAGGACTTTTGGTTTGATATAGTTTAATTTATTCATTTTATATTTTTTTGTTGTTTGTCATGTGTTGGGGGTGATATAGTTTAATTTATCCATTTTATATTTTTTTGTTGTTTGTCATGTTTTTGGGGTGCTTATAAAAAAATCATTGACATGACCAATGTTATGGAGGTTTTCCTCGAGGCATTTTATAGTTTCTTTTCTCAATTTATGTTTTTAACTTATTTAGAGTTGGTTTTATAAGGGGTGTGAGATAAGGATCTAATTTCATCCATCATGTCTACAGTTTTCCCAATACACCAGTTATTGAAGAGACTGTCATTTTCCTGGTATTTTTTTTTTTTTTGCAACTTTGTCAAAAATAAATTGATTGTAATGTGTGGGTGTATTCATTTCTGGATTTGTTGGATTTCTTTTTATCAGTTCTAATCATTTTCCCCCCTTTGGTGGGGTCTTCAGGGTTTTTTATATATAAGATGTCATCTATAATTGGAAAATTTAATTTTTCTTTTAAACATAGAAGCCTTTTGTTTATCTTGTCTTACTTTATCCAGGATTTCCAGTGCTATGTTTAGCAGACATGGTACTAGAAGGCATAGTTGTCTTGTTCCTGACCTTAAAGGAAAAACTTCCAAATTTTCTTAATTGACTATAGTATTTGCTGTGGTTTTTCCTACATGAGATTTATTGTGTTTAGGTCTATTTCTTCTATACATGGAAGAATTAGATTTGTAAAGGAGTCAGTGTGATATAGTAAGAAAGGAATGGTAAGTATAGGTTAGTAAGAGGATAGTAGGTTTGTTGTCTTAAAGGCGGTAACCTGATGATCTTTCTGATCATTTTGATTGTTTGTATTACGTATGTTAAGGCTCTTTGTTGAGCATGAAGAAAGAATGATGGAGAGGGCACGTAATTTTAAAAAGAACAAAGGTGTCTTGCAGAAAGTGGGACAGTGGGCTAACTAGGACAACCCTGGCACGCCATGGCCAAGCGTTTCTTGGTGGTTGATAAGAACCACCAAGCCTTTAAACGGAGGCTGGTTTCCCTTCTTTGAGAATTTCTTGGGAGAGGACTGGTCTCATTTTGTGATAGACCACGCTACCCCCTCTTTTCCATAAGGCAAAGCCATTCTCCTTGGCATCCCCTTCCTTATGTTGTAAAACTGTCCTCAACTTCTCATCCCACCCGATCTGTAAGTGGGAGAGGAAAATGCCCAGTCTCCTCCTTCCATGCACCTTAGTAACTGTGATTTGTCCTTCTAACTTAGATGTCACAGGGAGGATTCCAAGGTGGCTGCTGTAGAAAATGCTCCTTCTACTCTTCTCATCTAGCCCTTCCTATCCCTCACATCCTAATTCTCTCCTCCTGTTTTACTTGCTTTCCATGGCCGTTACTTTTGTCTCCTCCTAAAAGAAACATTAGGAAAATGACTGTGCAAATTGTGATTTTGGGAAGGTTATTTTGAATTAAGGAGAAAAATGTCTGTAGGAGACAAGAGGATGACCCAGAATGCATCCCTGATTTCAATTATATTCATTTTGAAATCTCAGCCTCCTGACGCTGAAGATCCAGTGTCTACAGCACCTTAAATGTAAGGTCTTGAAAAATCCAGAAACACACTTAAAAAGTACATGGAATGACATAAAATCTCTTTTGGTTTTGAGTTTAAAACATAATTAGTTAGCCACATCCCATCTCTCCAGCGCAGTCCTCAGCCTTACTGGTCAGCCTTGCTTGTCTCCTCACAAATGCCAGAGAAACACACAGCAGGTAGAGTGAGCCAAGCATCTGAGTTTGGAGAGCTCCCTATCCCTTCCAAAAATTTAAAAAATTACTTACTAAAAAATTTCAAAATAAACTATCACATATGCATAAGAGATTGTATACAAACACATGTAAAACAAATAATTTTGAAACCAAACATAGATGCACCATCAGGTTAAAAAAAGAAAATGGAACATTCTGTTCTGAGTTTTTTCCTCCCTTCTCTGAAGATATCTATGGAGAAAAGGGAAGATTAAAAAAAAATGGAATTGCCTCCGATCAAAACTGCCCACATGAAGGTGACCCCAATTACCCAAGGAAGCTCTCAGCTTAACCTTCAAAATAATACAGCAGTCTTCTTAAATTACATGCCCAAAACAGAACCATGGGGAAAAAAGTGGCCTTGGAAAATGGGCTCCTGGGCATGATGCTCTTACTGCTACCATTTTTCACATCCTAAATAACTTGATAAAAAAATACATTTCAGGTGAGATACAACAGAAATGGTCCCTTGACATGGGTCCTGCTGAAGGAGGCCGTGATGAAACTCTGGGTTAATGACTTTAAAAGCCCCTCTAGAAAATACCACTTTTATTGTTGCCTAACTAATGACACACCTCCTGCAAAACAAGAAAGAAAACATATCAAAACTGCATGAAAATTTATCTTTCTCTACCTATATACAATTCTAAACCCAGTAAATCAAGACGCGTACTCTGGCAGGTGATGGTACCTGAGCTGTTCAGAGATGTTAACCCCAAGTTGTCACAGACCAACTTTCAGAGTAAAAGTTTTTCTTTTGGTCGTGCAGGACTTGAATCTGTGAGCCCCCAATTAAAACAAGCCTCGGGCAACAAGCTCATGCCTGTGTTGCTACCTTCTCACTTGTGTCTGACTGTACTGTGGAAATGTCAAAGACTCTGGGAATATTCAAACCGCAGGTTTTAACTAAATAATTAATGCTATTAAAATGAAGTTACTTTCAGTCTCTCCCAGATCCTCTCCCCAAGATGAATTCCAACAGCCCTTCAAGTGGCATGCTACAGACAGAAACCCATGGAGACCGGGTTTCTTATAACCAGAATCAAAAGGATACCCTCCTAGCATGGTTTAGCCATGACTCCCACCCTGACAAAGTTGCCAGGGAACAAATGGCCAAAGACATTGGTGTTCCAGAATCTAAAATCCAGAGTTGGTTTAAAAACTACAGAATGAAACAACAGAAACAATTAAAGTCAGAACGTTCCTCAGGAAAAGACGAAACCCAGAAACATGACCAGCCTCAGTGTTGGTGTCAGGAATGCATACCCACAAAAGCCAAATCAGACCTGGCAGCCATCACAAGAAATCAGAGAATCAAACTGGTTCAAGCCTTTGAGAGAAACCCATTCCCTGATATTGCTACCAGGAAGAAACTGGCTAAACAAATAGGCCTTCGGGAATCAAAAATTCAGATGTGGTTTCAGAACCGTAGATCTGTGTGCCATAAGCAGAGCAAAAGGGAGCCCTTGCCTTTCTCGACAGATGC
>CAUYON010016985.1:0-20925 GCA_963573935.1 Arctocebus calabarensis
ATGTCTTTATATAGTGATCAAGGAAATGCCATGAAGGATATCTGTAACAGTATGATCAAAATATTTCTGAATGTATATGAATCGTGCCCTGTGATTGCACCAATGTACATAAGTATGATTCAATAAAATTATTAAAAAAAAACTAAAAAAAAAAAAAAAAAGGGTGATTCTATCCTTCTACGTGGTCTGCTTTCCTGGCCACAGCGATTGGTTTAAAGATATCTATATGGTTGCACCTGAAAAAGACCCTCTTTTATCCAGTACTTTTCTGAAAAAGAAGCTGGGGTATAGAGAACTCTTAATTTCTTGTAATGCTGTGATATGAAAAGTAACTTCAAAATAGGGAGAACTGGTTAAGTTTCCTATTGCAGCTTCAAAAAATGATGGTAGCAGCTTTGAACATAATTATATTAGTATTAGATAAATCCTTAGGGTTTGACATGCTAATGCTTTTTTCTATGCATAAATTTCATTACGCCTTTGATAAATATTTGTTCAGCAACTGCTTTTGGCAAAGAGTGGCTTTGTAGGCATAGATGGGATACATAGAATCAGATTCATCTCATGCCTCAAATGGCCAAAATAATTATATGAATAACAATTACTCCCACTTTTCCCACCGCCATTGATTCTCCTTTAGGCTCTATCCTTATTCTTTATGATTTACAGCATGCTTTTTAAAAAAATGAGCATTTCAGAAAACATATTAACTTTTGACAGCACTATCTTGAACCCTTTTACTCAAATGAGTAGGCCAAAATACTAATGGAAATAAATATGAATTCCTGTGTCAATAAGTAAATATCAGCCTTGAAAAGTGGAGCCTAGCCTGTGTATATTGCAGATAACTATTTTAAATTTTTCCACTTCAAGTAATAGACAATATTCATTGTCAATGTTACAAAAATATAGTCATTGGAAAAAAAAATGGTTGATGATCAAATCCTTGCAAGATATTTACCTGGAAGTCGCTAGTCCACTACTTTAAAATTTGTGTTAACACAAATTAGTCTATTGTAGGGCAATAAGAAAAATGTAAAAGAGGCTTTATGATTTTACTTTTCTTGTAACCCTAATTAGGCAAAACATTCCTCAATATGTATAAATGATCACTGTCATTTTTATATGACAGTTTTCTTAGAGGGAGAGTGAACCAAAGCATTTTTATTTTAAATAATTAACTAAAGATAAATTTTGAACTTTCCTCTATCCTTGCTTTGTGATAGAATTAAGTGACTATTATTTGTGATCTAGATAGTGTCTTTTAAAAAATACTTACAAAAATAATTACAGACTTTGGAAACCAAGTGAACTAGAGAGCTAGACGACATAAACAACCACTGTACTGTCAGAATTATCCCAACTGTAGAGACGATGCCAACTCTCGTGACCTCATGGCTTGCGTGATGGTTTCCCTGCACATTTCTTCTTTAATTAGAACAAAACAAAATAGGCATGAACCACCGTAATGTGCACTGCAGGAACAAAGAACATTAAGTACATCAACGAGTTCCATAAAAGAATTAGAGCAATAATGCTTAAGGGAAAGCCTGGTATCAAAGGGCTCCAAATTTTTATTCAGACACGTGCTTAAAAACAAATCTGTTGTAAAAATAAATTTAAAAAGACACACTGTCATATATTTTATACCCCAATGCTACCTTCAGATTAAACTTTCACATATATTTTAATCATTATTGAACAGCGATATAGAAATACTAAATAAAATAATCATTACCAATTGCCTGGCAGTTGTTTTTATTTTATTTTATTTTTAACCAAAGTTTATGCTAAATCTTGCAGAGGGAAAAACAGCAGTCAAGCTCAGAAGTTTACACTCATCTTTACAGGAAGAACAATTTAAGGAACTTTCCGCTCAGGAAGAATATATCAATGTTCTGGACTTTATTTGTGTGTATGTATGTATCTACATAGATAGGCACCTTTATTTAAAGTGTACAATATGATGTTTCGATATACATATGAGGTTTCAATATTAAGTTCACAAACAACCCCTCTGACATCAGAAAGGATGAGCAACATAGTTTTGACTCTTTTGACCAGGACGGAACTTTTTTGGTCATGGAGAACTGGCTGACTTCCACTGTGCACTTTGACACTTTGTTCCACGGTTGTATTGGCTCACTCATGTTTCATCACCAGTGATAACATAACCCAAAACATCATCTTGCCTCTCCAAAAGGTTTTGGCAAACTTTGACTCTCCTCTGCTTTTGTTCATCAGTGGGCTCCATTGGGACTATTTTTTATACACCTTTCTCCTGTCAAGATTTCAGTTAAGATTTTCCTAATTGTTTCTCTATTGATGTTTACTGTATAGTATATAGGGAGCATATACTTTACTTGCTTTTCTATAGTCCTTTTGACACACAATTTGACTAATTTTTCCAATGTTTTTGTCATTTCTGCTTATTACTGCCTCTCTTCATCAGTGACACTTTCCTTCAAAAAATCATGTAATCCATCTGTACCCCGCCATTTTCTTCATGGGATTATCCCCATACACTTGGACTAACATGTCCCTGATTTCAATTCTAGTTGTGAGAATTTTCTAGTTGTGAGAGTTGTATTTTCTTTAAGGGATCTGGGAGATTCCTACATCAGTCCCTGTTTTCCAGAACCATTAAAAACTGTTAATGATAATGAGATGATGTGTCTTGCTAATAAATAATGTTGGTATAAATGATCATCATGTATACTCTCATTGTTTAGTAGATAACTACTAATGAATGAGATGAAATATAGGAGAAACATAATCAAGTGAAGGATAATTTTAACTTTTGAGCTTGACTGCTGTTTTTCCTTCTGCAAGATTTAGCACAAACTTTAGAAAAAAAATAAAATAAAATAAAATAAAATAAAATAAAATAAAATAAAATAAAATAAAATAAAAACAACTGCCAGGCAATTGGTAATGATTATTTTATTTAGTATTTCTATATCTCTGTTCAATAATGATTAAAAATATATGTGAAAGTTTAATATGAAGGTAGCATTGGGGTATAATATATATGACAGTGTGTCCTTTTAAATTTATTTTTACAACAGATTTGTTTTTAAGCACGTGTCTGAATAAAAATTTGGAGCCCTTTGATACCAGGCTTTCCCTTAAGCATTATCCTCATATCCTTGTTAATACTTTGAATTGTCAGGTGTTTGGATTATTGCCATTTCCTTATGCATATTGTTGTGTCTTTGAAGTTTAAATTTGAACTTTCCTAATAAGGATTATGTTGTTTCCACGAGCCTCCTCGGTCCCCTGCCTCTTGGCACATGTATGGTTCCCCTTCCACTTCCCCACAATGTTGTCACATGAAGGGAAGTCCTCGTCCTCCCCTTGCAGATGCCAGAACTTAAAAACCATTTGTAATTCTTCTAATATGGATCTTTTGAAGAACAAAAGATTATAATATTTTTTAACTTTTATATTTTTCCTTTTATGTATTCTGCATATAACTCCATATACACAATGGTTAAGTGTTAAATCATGGTCATTAATGAACCTATCCATGGGGATTATGAAAGTTTCTAGATGCACAAAAATCAAGAAATGTCAAATCTGCACAGATGAAAACGAATGAAGCCCTCCCACCAACACCAAGTGGCTCAGCGAGTTGAAACTTGCACAGGTGAATCAGAAAGGCTGATCAACCATGTTTCCTGGAAGTGAAATATGCACCATGACACAGTCTGGTCTGTCTCAAAATCTTCTTCTGAACTACATACAAAAATTGCTAGTTATAAAAGAATCTTATTATAGGAAAATATTAACTTTAAAAAATGTTTCATTGGTGCTTTAAATCTGTCAATTACATAGAATAATACTCCAGGGTTGTTTGATGAGTTTGCAATGACTACCTGTTGACAATTTGCATCACAGCTGGTTAATTCATCTTGCCAGATATTTTTGAACTCAATAGCTAGAATTCTCTCATTTTTTGTTTCCAGTAAAAAGGTTGCAAACGTTGAATTAGAAGTCTAGGAGGCCTCCAGATAGAATAATCTACTAGATACTTGGAAAGTTGGATGAATTTCAGAAAATAATTGGGGTATGGAGATATAATTTTGAACTTATCAACATTGAGAAGATGCTAAAAATTAAAAGAGTAAACAACATCATTCAGGAAGAACATAAATAATAGAGGTAATATTGAAAATAAAAGAGAAAGCATCATTGACAACAGAATTAGTTCAGGTTCTGGTCTCAAGTTTGTGAGTCCCGTGTTTTCTCACCTCCCAGATTTTTTGTCATCATTTATTTTCTTTATGGGATCTGGGAGACTCATACATCAGTCCCTGTTTTCCAGAAGCAATTCAGGTTCCTGCTTTCTGATTCTTTTGGTGCAATTTCATTGCTCATTCTGCAGAAGCATGTGGGCACCAGCCTCTCCTGTATGCTTTCAGACCTGTGCTAATCAAGTGAAGGGTTTCAGTTCTGTTCACCCACTTTAGTATCTTTTTTATTTATCTTCTCCAAAGTTGTATATTTTTTAAAATAAAACTAAAATTGGCTTTAAAAATACATACCTCACCTGCATGCAGGTCACTGGTATTTCTTAGGAATCTTTTACAATGTGTTCTTTTTTTTTTTTTTTCAAATTGTATACATATATTTTTGTATAATTTTATTGAATCATAATTCTGTACATTGGTGCAATCATAGGGCACGATTCATATACATTCAAGTATATGTTGATCATACTGTTACAGGTAGCCTTCATGGCATTTTCTTGATCACTATATAAAGACATTGATACTCTACATTTAATAAGTTTCCCCAGTACCCTGCTAAGATGCACCGTAGGTGTGATCCCACCACTGGAGAATGAGAGAAAGAGTTTTTAAATAAATTGTACCAGATTTTGCCAACTGGACCTGAAAAATAGCATTTTGGCTTGATCCTAACATGCAGCACCCTTGGCCTAATCTCGGCAGCTTTCTTTGCTTTGCCCTTTTCCAAAGGAATCTTGAAATTACAGATGGTTGGTGGGTTGCGTGTGTTTTTAAAAGTATTGCCTCATAATTTTTTCTTTTGAAAATTATTTTATTAGCTGGGCGTTGTGGCAGATGCTGGTAGTCCCAGCTACTGGGGAAGCTGAGGCAAGAGGATCGCTTGAGCCTAAGAATTCGAGGTTGCTATGACCTTACACTCCAAGGCACTCCAGCTTGGGCCAACAAAGTGAGACTCTGTCTCAAAAAAGAAAGCAAGAAAAAGAGAGAGAGAGAAGGAAGGAAGAAAAGAAAATTATTTTAAAGACATTTTCAAGGCTGGGTGTGATGTCCACTGTACTGTATGAGTTTTAAGATGCCTTCCAAATCTATATTATAAGAGGCTGAAGACACTTCAAGCAGAGGACAAACACACTTAACCTCTCCCTAATCTATAACATAAGAAAGAACTAATTCCTCATAAGATGAATGCCTACATTTCGGAAGAGCACCACTGAAAGGGATTGTTGTACAAGTCAACCAAATAACCCTGGTCTAAAAATATCAAGATATGGCTGGGAGCAGTGGCTCACAACTGTAATCTTAGCACTCTGGGAGGCAAAGGCAGGTACATGCTTGAGCTCAGAAGCTCAAGACCAGCCTGAGCAAGAGTGAGACACCATCTCTACCAAAAATAGAAAAATTAGCCAGGCGTTGTGGCAGGTGCCTGTAGTCCCAGCTACTCATGAGGCTGAGGCAAGAGGATCCCTTGAGGTTGCTGTGAGCCATGATGCATGGCACTGTACCTAGGGCAACAGAGAGTGATTCTGACTCCAAAAAAAAAAAAAGAAAGAAAGAAGGAAAGGAAAAGGTCAGGAAAAGAAAATCTGATTTAGAAGGGATTAAGTATGAATAGGAAAATATTTCTGATATTTACCCAAATGTTTTGAAATTTGGGGTCAATATGGGTGTTCAGAAATGCTGAAAAGGATATCTGACCCCAGGATATCCAGGTAGGTCGGGAGACTAAGAGACTTTTTTGATGATGTTATGAAAAATGGCTGCTTTAAGAATGGCCTTCAGCCAGAACCCTCCTCATTTTCAGCTGTCTGGTCGCCAAGGTCAATCAGTTCTGCCTGGGTGACATATGCATTTCTCAGCCATCCTTAATCCTGCCCTGAATTCCAGGTAAAGAGGGCCCAGTAGCCCAAATTCAGCCACATGGGTAGCTTAAAAGATGCTTTGAATTTGTCGACAGTTTTACATTAATTTTTGGTGCTTCAATATAATTTTAAATTAGTACTGAAAATTAGATGCTGTATCCTGTACACAACAGGACCCTCTGGGGATGTTGAGACACAGAAGTAAAGGACAAGTGAGTAAAAGCACCTTATTTAAGACCATGAGAATGACTGCAAGTCTCTGGGCTTGTGTAAGCTCCTTCATCCCAAAGCCCCGAATGCAAATGTAGGGGCACCAGAGCACAGAAACAAACTAAAGTCAATAGATGGTGTAAACAGCAGTCATTCTGAAGATTCCATTGTTAGAGTAGGCGCATCTCAGATGTCTGAACAGTCAAGATTAGATCTGATATTCTTTCCTTATTCCCTGAATCTCTTTTTTTCCTTTTTCAGCAATCTAGTGTAATCCCAGAATCTATCACAGCTTGAAATGTTTATGTATACATACATGTATGTATATATACATATGTATATAGGTAGTGCCAAAAAAAGTGTACACATTTTAAGAAAAATTGTAATAGTATATACTGATAACAAAAGATGAATACAGGTCAAATTTGAGCACCTCTTATAATTGCCTAAGCCAAATGTGACTCAATATTACAATTTTAATACAGATTTTTTCCTTTCTTAAAATGTGTATACATTTTTGTCAACCTCTGTATATATGTATTATATATCTATAGATACAGATAGAAATATGTATATCTTTAACGAACATATTCAGCTTCCAACTTCAAGCCCTTGTGTTTTATTTAAACTCAATAGCTATTTCTCACAGGTTATGTGATTATATCTGGCCCAAAATATTTGGAGTTCCTTTTGGATAAAGGGTGAGGTAAATTCTAAGTGTCCAGGACTATCTCTGAGGCATTCATTTAAAAAAAGGAAAAAAACACTTGTAAGCTTCAACGGGCTCTTCTTGGCTTTTTACCATGAGCTCACAATGGAGCCCCGAATTTTGACAGTGCTTGATTTCAATTTGCAAGAAAGATGGTCTCCTTTGAGGTGTGTTCCTCTGAATTTTTATAATCCTGTAAATTGTTTCCAAAAATAATCACTGAATTTCAAGAAAAGATTAGCATCCTTTAAAGTAGGCTTGGCAAACTATAGCCCATGGGCCAGAACTCATCCAACACCTGTTTTTATCAAAAATGTCTCATTGGAACACATCCACATCCATTTATTTTTTATTTTTTTTATTTTGTAGAGACAGAGTCTCACTTTATTGCCCTCTATAGAGTGCCGTGGCATCACACAGCTAACACCAACCTCCAACTCCTGGGCTTAGGCGATTCTCTTGCCTCAGCCTCCAGAGTAGCTGGGACTACAGGCCCCTGCCACAACGCCCGGCTATTTTTCTGTTTTGCAGTTTGGCCGAGGCTGGATTTGAACCTGCCACCTTCGGTATATGGGGCCGGCACCCTACTCGATGAGCCACAGGAGCCGCCCATCCATTTGTTTTCATGCTACAATGGCAGAGGTGAATAGTTATGACAGAGACCATCTGCCCCCAAAGCCCACAATATTTACTATCTGGCCCATACTAGAAAAAGTTTGCTGATCCCCACAATAAAACAATAAAAGCATATGAACAACCCAACAGAAAACAAATAGGCAAAGGAAATGCATGAATAGACAATGCCTAGAAGAGCACACTGGGATGTCCAATAAATACATGAAAAGATGCAGTTATAATCAGGGAAACTGAAATCTAAATCACACTGAGATTTCATTTCATATGCATTAGATTTGCAAATATTTAATTCTTACAATATCGGGTCTTGCTAAGATGTAGAATAATGGGGATTTTTATTCTTTGCTGAGGGAAGCGTAAATAAGTACAGCTTATTGAGGATAAATGAGCAACATTTAATAACTGAATTCATATAATCCATGACCCAGACATTCTACACACACACAAAATCTACACATTTTAGAGAAACTCTTCCATATATGAACAAAAAAACATATACAAGAACATTCACAATAAGATTGTTATCAGAAAAAATACAAATAAACTTAATGTTAACTGAGAAGATAGATAAACAAATAGTGGGTGTGATGGTTAATTTTATCTGTCAACTTGACTGGGCAAAGGATTCCGGGACATCTGGAAAAACATTATGTCTGGATGTGTCTATAAGGATGTTTCTAGAAGAGAGTTGAATCTGTAGATTGAGTTAAAAAGATGCCCTCATCAATCCATGCAGTCAGCATCCAATCTGTTGAAGCCTGAATACAAAAAAAAAAAGTTGATAAAGGGCAAATTTGCTCTTTCTGCTTGAGCTGGGACATTCGTCCTCTCCTGCCCTGGGACTTTAGTGTTCCTGGTTCTTGAATATTTACACTTTGACTGAAATGTATACTATTGGCTCCCCTGGTTTCCAGGACTTTGTATTTGGCCAGAATTAAACCACCAGCTTTCCTGGCCCTTCAACTTCCAGATGGTAGGTTGCGACACTTGTCTTTCATAATAACATGATAAACATAATAAATCCCTATCTATCTATCTATCCATCCATCCATCCATCCATCCATCCATCCATCCATCCATCCTATTGGTTCTGTTCTCCAGAGAATTCTAACATATTGGGTATATTCTATAAAGGGAATTCTATATAGTAATGAAAACAATTTAACAATAGCCACCTATTTCATGAACATGGATAAAGCTCACAGGTTGAGTGAAAGAAGCAAGTTGAAAAATAGTACAGAATATTATTTATATACACAAAGAGTTTATCCCTACATCATATAGGGATATATACATACAAAGAACATGAACATACACATGGGAATAATTACAAAGTTTAGGAAAGTATTTCTCAGTGAGAGAAAGAAGGAAAGGAATATGATTTAGAGGGTTGAAAAGGGATCTTCAACCGCATTCATTTATTTATTTATTTTTGAGACAGAGTCTCACTATGTTGCCCTCGGTAGAGTGCAGTGCTGTCACAGCTCACAGCAACCTCAACCTCTTGGGCTTAAGTGATTCTCTTGCCTCAGCCTCCTAAGTAGCTGGGGCTACAAATGACCACCACAATGCCCAGCTATTTTTTGTTGCAGTTATCATTGTTGTTTAGCTGGCCTGGGCTGGGTTCAAACCCGTCAGCCTTGGTGTATGTGGCTGATGCCTAAACCACTGTGCTAAGGACACCAAGCCATCAACCACATTTATAACATCTATGTAAGCTGGTTGCTGTGAACTCAGAATTTTTTTATTTTTGTAAGTTGGAAATAGTTCATAAAAAGTGAAATTCTGTATGTTTTAGAACTTTTATTCAGTCATTATAGCACTACCTGAGAGCCCCTACTGTGTTCGAGATTTTGTTGCCTTAATAGAGCACATTAGATCATTCCCCCAACAGGTAGTAGGGCCTCTGTGTATTCCTGTTCAGGTTCTACGTTTCCAAGAGTTTCTGGGTGAGCAGGTGATGGGGCCAAAGTCTAGCTTGCCCACCAGTAAACAAGCCCTGTGCCCTTTTCACAAGGACATCAAGGCAAGCATCACCAGGAGGGGTACCTTCTTCATTGCCCAAATGTACCATGCCATGTCTGCAGAAGCACTGTAGCCAGGGTCCACGTCTTATTTAGCTTCTGGATACTACAAATTTGCTCATCCACAGCCGTGAAAAACAAGAAAGAGGCACCAATATACTGGCAGAGATCCTCTTATGTTTATTTTTTGCTGGTTACCAAGTTTTTATTTGATTCATTTTGATCTTTTCCCAGTCTTTATGATTTATTTAAGGGCTGAGTGTTTGTCCCTAGTTATGTGGAGTAGTACTTTAATAATTCATTTTTTTGTCTTTATTTACTTTTCACATCTTATCCAAGAGGTAAAGAATAATTGGCCAGTTTAACACAAAGCCCACGTAGTGTAGCAACTATAATAAACACTAACACTTTAATAGATCTTACCTTTTCTCTTCCCTACTTAAGTACTTTGTTCCTGATTTTTTGTTTCCTTGGCTAAGATACAAATCAGAATCTTGCTTTCTTACTATCTTCATCTGATCGACAACAGGAATTTATTCTTTGACAAAATCTGCATGTCTCCTTTCACCTAAGTTGCCAGCCCTGAGATTTCATGTTTTGAAAACAAAGAATAAAGTTCTTCAAGTGTGGTTTATTGTCTACCTGCATGGCTTTTTCTTAAGGTCCATCACAATGCTGATTAAACCCCAGGCAGGCCTTCTGTATCATTCTACATTTTTTTTTTTTTGAGACAGAGCCTCAAGCTGTCACCCTGGATAGAGTGCTGTAGCATCACAGCTCACAGCAACTTCCAATTCCTGGGCTCAAGCGAGTCTCATGCCTCCGCCTCCCAAGTAGCTGGGACTACAGGCGCCCGCCACAACGCCTGGCCATATTTGGTTGCAGCCGTCATTGTTGTTTGGTGGGCCCGGGCTGGATTCGAACCCACCAGCTCAGGTGTTCATGGCTGGCGTCTTAGCCTGCTGAGCCACAGGCGCCGAGCCTCATTCTGCATTTTTAATTAACCTTTGCATGTGATTCTTATGCTTACTAAAGTTTGAAAATAACCACTGTGAAAGAAAGGCAATGGGTCATTTGGCAGAAATGAAATTAATCGAGATAGTTAATCATTGCTGCTTAAAAAGAGCAGAAGAAAGTGATATCTGGGCAAGAAAAATTCTCTCATCTTTTAGTGTTAAAAGTGCTCTTCAAGGCATCAATTAGAGAAACTAACTTTATAATTTTTGCCCATTTCATTTGCTTATGATGATTGCTAGGAACAAATAGAAATGATTTAGACAGTGAAAGCTTATTTAGGGAAGACTCTAAGGGCACCAAACAAGAAGCCAGGAGCCTGGGAACTGCTCTGCGATGGTGTTGGGCAGAGCACAACATCTGAGGGTTTCAGATTTCTTATCTATAAAACCAGAGGGTTGTGCAACTATCTTTAAATTGTCTTTCTACTGCAAGAGGAAATACGTGAAGTGAAAGCATGTCTGTATTCATTGACTTTCTATCACGTAGATAAATGTATAGTATTAATATGTTAGTCATGTGCCAACTTGCCATTATTTTTAGTATAAACTCCTAACCATGAAGGTGATGGCAATTTTTAATTTTAAATTTATACATGTTTCCAAAATCTTTATTAATTTTATTTATATGAGATGACTAGGCAATTTTAGATGATGGTGATATTTTCAAACCCTGCTTGCTTTATTTATTTATAAAGAATGTCTCCACCATAGAGTAGAACAAGCTAATGGCACAGCAGAAAGCAAGAAAGGAGCTGGCCATAAAGCAGTAATTGGTACAGATAATGATTCTTTGTGGTCTGTTAGACCATAAGGTCTCAAAGTCCAGAAGAAGAGGGAATGCTGGTAATTACCTAACACCAAGGCTGCAGCTGGTGTTGGCCTCTCAGAACGACCATTCAAACGTTTTGCTGTGCGGAGAAATTGTCCACTGTTCAGAAATATCACCTTCTGGATCGGCGCCTGTGGCTCAAGCAGCTAAGACGCCACGCACATACACCTGAGCTAGCGGGTTCAAATCCAGCCTGGGCCAGCCAAACAACGACGGCCGGGTGTTGTGGCGGGCGCCTGTAGTCCCAGTTACTTGGGAGGCGGAGGCAAGAGACTCGCTTGAGCTCAGGAGTTGGAGGTTGCTGTGAGCTGTGATGCCATGGCCCTTTACCCAGGGTGACAGTTTGAGGCTCTGTCTCAAAAACAAAAAAAAATTTAGAAAGAAAAGAAAAAATAAGAAATATCACCTCCTTTGACCCTTTCAACATCCCTGTGTGTTTCAGGGTTTTAAAGTGTATGAGAAAGCGGTCTGATTTGCGACCATCAAACCCCTCTCTGTATCAGCTTAAGTTTAAGCTACCAGCTGTATGTCAAGATGAGTGCCAAGATTTCGGGTAAAGTGAGTCACTAGAGGGGGTACGCTTGTAATTTAGAATATAGCTGAAACCCCAAAGATTTGTGTCACATTGAGGGAAACTTTCCTCTTTCCCTTCACATTTTTTCCCCCGTTTGCACAGCTCCCAACATCTTCACCCTTTGGAACCGGAGAGTCATTTGAAATTTAACTGAACGCTGGAGGCAAGTTTTACTTTTCAGATCATCCAATTTAGGAGATCTAATTTATGTAGAAGGAAGAGAAAGACGGGTGGAGGAGGGAAAAACCAGCCTCCTCATTTTCCTGTGCTACTTCTACCTTCAATCCGCAACCTGCCACGCAAATTCAGCCAAGTCAGGGATTTTGCCTTGAACCACCACCGCCACAACCACCACCTTGTCACTCACGGCCGAGAAACACGCCCCTCTGGCCTCACTCTTGGCCAATGGAGGCTCCCCTGCCTGCATAGTAATGAGCTCGAGACCTCCCCGGGCCAATGGCGCTCCGCGAGAAGGGTTAGTTTTGCATGTACCTAAGCGATTTGCATAACCCAGCGGCCGGGGGCTCGAGAACCCGAGCATGCAACCCTAGAAGGGAAAGGACGGGAAGAGTCTGAGCCGCGGCAGGGAGAGAGCGAGCGAAGAGTCTGGGTGTTTGTGCTAGAGCCGGGGCTGTGGCTGCGGCGAGGGGCCGGCATGGCTGAAGGCTGCGCTCCGCAACCTTGAAGAGCGGCTGCGGAGTGAGGCCGGGCGCAGCGAGGCGGGTGCGATGGCAGAGCGCGGCCCCCGCAGCCGCGCCGGTCCGGGCCGGCTGGCCTGAGCCGCTGGAGGAGCGGGGCTGCCTCTGCGCTTCCATGGAGCAGTGGGAAGGGCGAAACTCCGGAGCGCCGCGTCCCTTTGCTGCTGCGGCGCACTGCTGAAGGGGCCGAGCCCGCGCGGACCGCCGAGGGACAGGAGCCCCCGCCCCAGCCCGCAGGCCGGCTGCCTGGGGGCGGCGGGGGGCGTCGGAGGGCAGAGGAGGCGCGCCGAACGAACGGCGCCGCGGGAGAGGCCTGCGCGGGAGGCGGCCGTAGCAATGCCGGGCCCGCTGGGGCTGCTCTGCCTGCTCGCCCTAGGGCTGCTCGGCTCGGCCGGGCCCAGCGGCGCGGCGCCGCCTCTCTGCGCGGCGCCCTGCAGCTGCGACGGCGACCGTCGGGTGGACTGCTCCGGGAAGGGGCTGACGGCGGTGCCCGAGGGGCTCAGTGCCTTCACCCAAGCGCTGTGAGTGCGGGCGCCGGGGCTGGGGGACCCAAAGGGGGGCGCTGCGGGGGCGGAGCCAGTGTTCACTCCCACCCTACCCCTCTGGAGGACCGGGGAGGGGGCGACGCCGGTCACCTGTGTTGTGGGGTGCTTGGCACCCAACCCCGCGCCGCGGGCTTTCCAAACTCTCCTAGTCAGGGTCCGGGCGGCGGGTAGCCAGACTTCGGGGGCCCAGTACACCCCCTACCTTTCTAACTCCGGATGCATCTGGGGCCAAGAAGAAGGGAAGAATCTGGAAACGCTTGCCCCTGGCAGCCTTTTCACGTGACCTTCCTTTCTCACGAGGGCCATGCTCTGCTGGCAAGAGTTTAGCCACTGGCAGGGGTGAGGGCGCCGAGAACTTGGCCTAGGTCTGCAGACCGAGGCACGTTTCGTGGGAAAGCACCTGGACTCTCCTGGGTTCCAGCATATGTGCAGAAGAAACACCTGTACCTCAGTCAGGGCGAATCTTTCTCCAGATTGGCTCCAGCCAGGTAGTGCGACTTGGCACTTCGGCCCAATTCCACTCTGGACCCATCACCAACAAATGCCAGGGTTCTGGAGCACGCAGGGGAGTCGGAGAAAACAAGGGCGCATTATGGGCTCCTCGGTGAAAATACTCTAACCCACCGAGGGCTTCTGAAGAAGGAACGCAGCCCTGACTGAGGTACAGGATGCTGGGATGGAAGCAGAGTGCCAGAGCCTGTGCCCAAGCCCAGTCGGCGAAGTAGGCAGCACTTCTCTGCCTTGCCTTAAACAACCAGCAGAACTTTCCTTGTGGCTGCTTGAGGTCGGGAGAGTCACTCAAATGTGTCTGACTTGCAAAATCTCCCTCTTCAAACAGGGACCTGAGAGCTTTAGACCTTCCCTTCAGAAGAGAAGAGGAATCTGAAATAGGTGTTGGAGGTGGTGTTGGCAAATGCCACTAATAGAGGAAGAATAGGGTAATTGAGTGCATGGCTTGTGTGCGCTTGTTCTTCCTTCTTGTGTGGTGTGGCCAGATGAATGATTAAATCAGGAGCAGTGAAAGAGCTGTTTGAGAGGAAGGGCTTCTGAGGGGCCCTTGGGTAGAGGGAATTTCCTTTTACCTTGCAGCTACTGAAAGGGACCTCTTAGAAATAGACAGTTTTAAAGGAATAACAGTCGCTGTGAAGAAATCCCTTTTATGCAGGCCACAGCACTGTATTTCCAGGTGGGTGGTGGCAAGGTTTTCCGCCTGGCCTCTCAGGACTGACGTAGAGTGAGCCTTGAGGCTTGCTGTCTTAGAATCTGTGCCCACCCCTACTTTTTTCCTTCTGTCAGATTAGTTTTGTATTCGAAGTCCTGTGTCTTCAGCACAGTGAAGTTGAACTTTTCACCAAAATAGTTAACTTTGCAGTCAAGAGCATTTTATTCACAAACTTACATGAAGTGGGAGCGGTTGAGTGACGGAAAGAAGACTTGGTTGGAGAGGTGGGACTATTTCTTCTCCTAAATTCTCTAGGAACTTGTAGGAAATTTATAAAGATGTCTTTACACGAACCTCTTTTAAGACTCTCCATATAATAGGAAAGCTTAATTTTACTATTTTGCCTAGTTGTGTAAAGACCTTGTTTCGTAGATTCTTTGAGTTTTAATAAGTATACTCTATAAAGAAAAAGGGCTGTTTTACATTAGTACCTAAAATCACCAAGAAATATGACATTTTTATGAGAGCATGTTCCTCTCTAGAGCATTAGACACCTCCCTGTAGAACTCACTGAACCTAGGGAAATGCTGTATCTTTAGCTTTGGTCCCCAGGAAAGTTACTATTCATGGCTTGGAAAGCAGAAAAATAATTGGCACCAGTCTGGGTGCATGTCTAAACTAGCATTACCATAGCACTTTTTGAGCTGCAGAGGTGAGCAAGCTCACCACCTGTACAGGTGACCTGTAGATAGAGTGACCATGTAGTCTGTTAACTCCTTATTTCATCTGAGTACTCATTTCATCCCCCTACCCCAAAATAGAATATATGATCATCCTCTAAAGGGCCTTTCAAGGGTAGTATATATTTGCATTTTAATCATGGGGAAACCAGGTTGTCCAATGATTCTCAAAAGCCTATGAAGAGAGGCCGTTGCTGTGAGTCTGTACACTCCAGTCAATCTTGGAGGACACCTTAGAATCACCTGGGTGTCTTTCTCAGCACTTCCAATCTGCCCTCCCTGAGCCATACTCAGCATGTTGAGAGACTAGTCCCTAAGCTTTTGTACAGCTATTCCTAATTTCTGGAGCATGTGTCCCCCCAGCCTATTTAGTTATGCCTGAAATTACAAACACAAATTAGAAGTTAAAAAAATGAGAGTATCTTTTTTTTTTCTTTTTTTTTTGGAGACAGTCTTACTCTGTTCCCTCAGGCTAGAGTGCCATGGCCTCAGCCTAGCTCACGGCAACCTCAAATTCCTAGGTTCAAGTGATCCTCCTGCCTCAGCCTCCTTACCAGGACTGCAAGCAAGAGTATAATTATTAATTAGGGTTCTTTATCTCCTTCTCATTCTTCAATGGCTTGTCCGGTGATAGTATTTTCCACCTGTCTTGGGGATACGTACATCTTACTTATAAAGACTCTGGGACTGACAAAGACCAGGGATTTTATTTCACTCGGGTGTCCACAGAGCCTGGAAATAGGAGGCACTTAAAAATGTCAGCACGAATAAAAGCGGATGCAAGGCCGCAGTGAGGAGCTTGGAATTCAGATACCACTCCCACATGGGATTGTCACATTCAGCATTTTCAGCATTTAGCCTTTAGTCCAGATTTGAGAAGGCCCCAGAGAAAGGATACCTTCTCCTTCAGGCTTGTTTAAACTTGTTTAACCATTTCAATTTCCTGTTGAAAGTCACTTCAACCAGAGTGTGGAAGAGTCAAATGTAATCCTCACTTTTGCTGATGGGATACCTGTGTTCAAATCATTTGCTGCACCTGTAGTTACTGTGTTTTTGAACCGCAGTTTTCAATTTTGTGTCACAATGCTCAGGCTTGTCACAGTGCACCCTGAGGTGTTCAAGGCTGAAATCTTATGAATACTAAAATTCCAAAGTTTATTTTATTGAAAGGATTCAAGGTTATTCCCGCATTAGTGGTAATAAGGGGACTCTTAATCACCTACATTCCAAGATTGAGGGAGAAAGAGAATTCATGGGGAGAGGACCAGGGGCGTGAGCCCTCTGGTGGGGTGTGTGTGTGTTTTTAAACCATTGTACTAATGAGGACCTTCTGGTATGTTATTGCTACAAAATTTGAGAAATGTAGGTCCAAAGCACAAATATTCATATCCTAGATTATGTCTGGTGTGTGGTTGTAAGATTTGTAGCCTGTGTGGCTTTCTGAAGGGAGGTGGATCTGACAGTCGATCACAGCCTTTACTGTGCCACTGTAATTGTGTGGCCTTGAGCAAGTCATTCCCCCTTTTTTTTTCTTCTGGTGACGATTGCCTTTTCTGGAAAAAACAAAGCAATTGGATTCACTACATTATCTCTAAGGCTATTTCTTGCTTCCAGAAGTTCTATGATTTTTTGTTTCTCATACCATTTAGGATGGCAAGGTTCTCATACCATTTAGGATGATAAGGTTATGAAGCTCACATAGAAAGATCCCAGGAGCAGCAGAATTATTGTTGTAGTTGAAGTTGCACAAGCCTATTTATTACCACTCACTTGGAGGAGTTCTTTGTGTTTAAAAGTATGTGTTAGGAAATTTGCCATGGAGACTTGTTGCAGAATGCATGACTAGCTAAGGCTCTTTGCTAGGGTAGAATAGCCCTGCTTGTTTCCTGTGGGGATGGCTTAACACTCGGAAAATAAAATCACTCTGTTTCAGTAATTTGGATACTGTACAAAAAGTTACTCAACGTCCTCACTTCCATATAATTAGTCATAATCTCTCAAACCTTCTCAGTGTGTGTATCCTGTATGTGAGCAGGTTGTCGAGCTTTTTATATAGAATTGAGTTTCCTGAAGGGCTTTGAAGTGTTTTTTAAGAATCTTCTTTTGGAGGCAGGGCGAGGTGGCCCCGCCTGTAATCCTAGCACTTTGGGAGGCTGAGGCGAGTGGATTGCCTGAGCTCACGAGTTTGAGACCAGCTTGAGCAAGAGTGAGACGCCATCTCTGAAAAAATAGCCAGGCATGTGTGGTGAGTGTCTGTAGTGCCAGCTACTTAGGCTGAGGCAAGAGAATAGCTTAAGCCCAAGAGTTTTAAATTTAAATTTAATGTTGCTGTGAGCTATGAAACCATCGCACTCTATGGAGGGTAACAAAGTGAGACTGTCTCAAAAAAAAAGAATCTTCTTTTGGAAACATCATCTCAGATTCTTCCCTAAGATGTATTGTTTTTCCACTACAGCAAACACCGTCTTTTACTAATACCACTTGAAAGTATTTTCATATGTATCCTCCAATATCTGTTATTTATTCTACAGCAGGTTAGGCCAGTAATCATCAATGGCTAAATGTTTTTACTTTATTGATAGTGGAGTTTTGATATCTTTGGATTTCTGAATTATCCGTAAATTACAATATTAGCTTAGTTTATGTGGTATCTTTCCGCAGATGTATTAGTTTTATATATGAGTTAACTTTGTTACAGATAAGGACAATATAAGAACATCTTAAATATTGATCCTTTATTTTCCAAATCAGTGAAACTCTAGGTCTTCTGTAAATACAAGACAGGAAAGAACACTCTGGTGGGCAAATGGAGAGCTGGGTTCCAGATCTATCCGTAAGTCAGACATGCCCTGGAATGAATCTCATCGTTAACCCTGCAGGGCCTTAGTTTTCCCATCTATAAAACAGAAATCAACAACTCATACAGCCAAGAGGTTTTCTTTTATTTGATTTTTATACATCTTTTGTGTCCTCTCCATTGTGTTAAATGATATATAGATGTGTAAATATTAAAATCTCTCACACCCCCAGGAGATTTTAAGTTCTCCCCCAGTTGTCCAGTTCAACTGCAATATTTCCATTGAGTAGGGAACTCACTGTCTCACAAGCGTCCCCGATGTGATCTGAGCAGCAGGTAGGACTTCAACCGGTAATTCTCCTGTTCTGTGCTCCTGAAGGCTTGTGGTAACCAATAATACCGCCAGATTTCCAGGCAAACTAAATGCTTATACCAGTTACTGTATCACAGATATTTAATGTCCTAGCACTTGGCTCTTAACATTGCAATTGTAAGGTAACATTTGACAGCTTAATCTCTTAAAGATCAAAGTTATGCATTTGTAGGTGGATTCAGGCAAGTTTAGGCATTTCTTGGCCTCTGTCAGTCTGTCTGTCTCTCAGATTCTTATTTTAGTAATCTTTATAATAATAGGAAGAACTGGCAGCCTGCATCTTTGGATCTTCATTTCATGATGGATATTCTAGATGGGGGCCTGTATTCTGAGCTGTGCTTTGAATTTCTGTGGATCTGTGTAGGATTTGTAAGTAACGTTGTAAGAATCATTTAGTGACTTATTGAAATCTTTCTAAGACTGTCTCCTACTTTTTTTCTATTAAAGACAGATATAAATATCTATTAAAGCTCAGAATTTTTTGGGATAACCCAGGATAAAAGTTAAACCCTGCCAAATGTGCCTTTAACTCTGAAATATAGAAATAATAAAACTTAAGAGTATTATTGATAAGGCAGCTTTGCTCTTTTAATTTTTTTTAACTAGATCTCAGGGTTGGGGTTTAGAAATAGGTTATCCACCTTGGTTCTTAACTGTCCTGTGTGGCCTTCCAGTTGTTGACAATGCTAAAGCTTATTTTCCTACCTATAAAAGAATATGAACTTTTTTCTTTTTCTCCCCCCAACTTTGTTCAGTGAAGTGTGGTTTTCTTAAAAGCTTGATTGAAGATGATAAAATGCTGTAATTTTAAATCATGTCAGTGAACAACAACAAAAAAATAATGTAGGGCATTTAGTAAATCAGTACTCTTACACAATGGCTAATTTGTCTGCCTTTCTTGGCATTTCTTTTGTGCCTTTAAGCACCTGATGGTCAAACTTGGAAGTTAGGTGTCAGCTCTATTGTTTGGAATCGGGTAAGTTCAAAACTGAATTTAGAAAATCAGTCTGAGCATGAGATCAAGCATGATCTTATAGTTTGTATATGGTTAATAACTTCTCAACTTTCCAAAGACTCTAGCAAGTTAGCACCCAAACTCCCCTTTTAAATAGTAATATGTAATTGTGTAGTAGTGTACTCTGGATTCACCCACACATAGACCCATAGTTGTTATTCAACTTTGTGTATGGCTGGGCTATTTTTAGCAAAATTCTTAAAGTGTACTGAAGTATTCTGTGTCATGTTCAGGCAGTTAAAACTCTGAATGTTTGAGTTGGTGGTTTTTAGTCTCTAAAATATATTTTTCTTACTATTGTGTATTTTAATTGTCAAAAAAAGCACACTAACCATGTCTTCCCCCACTGCAAGGCTTGGCATTGTGCACCCCTTATTTTAGATGCAAGTGTATGCAGTTCAGGAATGTCCTTCTAATAGTCTGGGTTCAAAAGAGGAGCATGTTAAAATATTTTTTAAAAAATATATTCCTGGCTTGGTGCCTGTAGCTCAAGGCGCCAGCCACATACACTGGAGCTCGTGGGTTCGAATCCAGCCTGGGCCCACCAAACAACAAACAGCTTACAACCAAAAAATAGCTGAGCGTTGTGGCAGGCACCTGTAGTCCCAGCTACTTGGGAGGCTGAGGCGAGAGAATACCTTGAGCCCAAGAGTTTGAGGTTGCTGTGAGCTCTGACACCACGGCACTCTACCCAGGGCGACAGCTAGAGACTCTGTCTTCAAAATAAAAAAAATAAATAAAGAAGTATACCTTAGCTTTCTGTCATCAAAGGTGTTATGGGTAAAACATTGAACTACCTTCTTGTGGCAACATGTTGGAGCATAAAAATAAAAGCATATCCGTGTAAGGATATGTACCACATAGATATTTGAGAGGTGCTGGGCCAAGACTGGGTATACCTTTAGATCCTAGCCTGGACTTTATGCTAGTGAGAAAATGTATGGAGGAAGCATACTTAATATATTACAAGACATTTAGTGAGTCTTTATCCTTTATATTTAATTTGATTTATATATTCTGCATCAAGATACGTCTTTTAAAAGGACTATGTAAACCCCCTTAGCTGGTTGTTTCTATGTTGATACTAGGAGAATGCAGCTTTTTTTTTATATATAATTTTATTAAATCATAATTGTGTATGTACATTAGTGCAATCGTGGGGCACGATGTGCTTATTTCATATACAATCAGAAATATTTTGATCATACTGTTAAAGATAGCTTTCATGGCATTTTCTTAATCACTATATGAAGACTTTGATATTCTACATTTAATAAGTTTCCCCAGTACCCTGCTAAGATGCACCGTAGGTGTGATCCCACCAATTGCCCTCCCTCCACCCATACTCCCCCCTCCCCTCCCCTCCATTTCCCTTTTTCCTGTATTCTTATGCTATAATTGGGTTTTAGCCTTAATATGAAAGCTATAAATTAGCTTCATATTAGGGCTGAGTACATTGGATACTTTTTCTTCCATTCTTGAGAT
>CAUYON010016987.1:0-17359 GCA_963573935.1 Arctocebus calabarensis
AACATTGAGGAAATTTGCCACAAGAAGACCAGTTATACAGGAAATACTTCAACCTGTTCTACACACTGACCAGCACAATGGATCAACAGTAAACTAAGAACTCAGAAATTAAAGGACAGAGCCTAACTTCCACACTGATGAAATGATAAAACTAAGCAATGGACTCTCCCAAAATAAGATGTATAGAACACTATGACACTTATCAATTATCTCAATAAATGTTAAAGGTTTGAATTCCCAAATAAAGAGGCATAGATTGGTGACTAGATTAAAAAACACAAGCCATCCATTTTCTGTCTGCAGAAAACACACCTAGATTCAAAAGACAAATTAAAACTCCAAGTTAAGGGTTTGAAGACAATTTTTCAGACAAACAGAATTCAGAATAAAAGAGGAGTTGCAATCTTATTTTCAGATACATGTGTATTTAAAGCAGCTAAAGTCGAAAAAGACAATGATGGTCAATTTATATTGGTCAAAGGAAAAATACAGCAAGAAGACGTTTCAATTCTAAATATTTATGCACCCAATTTAAATGCTCCCAGATTCTTGAAACAGACCTTACTCAGTCTGAGCAATATGATATCCTATAATACTATAATAACAGGGGACTGTAACACTCCTCTTACAGAACTGGACAGATCCTCTAAACAGAAATTAAACAAAGATATAAGGAACTTGAATGAGACCCTAGAACAACTGTGCTTGATGGACACAATGGGAGCATATAGAACACTTCATCCCACAGACAAAGAATATACATACTTCTCATCAGCCCATGGAACATTCTTCAAAATGTATCATCTCCTAGGAAACAAAACAAAACTCAACAGAATTCAAACAGACTCAAAAGTCTTTCTCAGATCACAAGGTTCCACTGAAGGTGAACTCAGCTCCAACAAAAATGTTCAAACCCATCCAAAGGCATGGGAAATTAAGCAACCTTCTGTTGAATGAGAGTTGGGTGCAGGAAGAAATAAAACAGGAAAGCTTTAACTTCCTTGAGCATAATAACAAAGAAGACACAAGCTACCAAAATCTGTGGGATACTGCAAAAGCATTTCTAAGAGGAAAATTTATCACTTTAGATGCCTACATTTGAAAAACAGAAAGAGAGTGCATCAATAAACTCACAAGCCATCTTATGGAATTAGAAAAAGAAGAACAACCTAAGCCTAAACCCAGCAGAAGAAAAGAAATATCCAAAATTAAATCAGAGATCAATGAAATTGAAAACAAAAGAATCATACAGAAAATTAATGAAACAAGGAGTTGGTTTTTTAAAAAAATAAATAAAATAGATAATCCTTTGGCCAGACAAATCAGAAATAAAAAAGTAAAATCTCTAGTAACCTCAATCAGAAATGATAAAGGGGAAATTACAACTGATGCTACAGAGATACAAGAGATCATCTCTGAAAACTGCCAGAAACTCTATGCCCAGAAATTTGACAATGTGAAGGAAAAGGATCAATATCTGGAATCACACCCTCTCCTTAGACTCAGCCAGGAAGAAATAGAGCTCCTGAACAGACCAATTTCAAGCACTGAGATTACAGAAACAATAAAAAATCTTCCAACCATAAAATGCCCTGGTCTAGATGGTTCACACCAGAATTCTATCAAACCTTCAAGGAAGAGCTTATTCCATACTACAGAAATTATTCCAAAAAATTGAGGAAGAAGGAATTTTTCCCAACACGTTCTATGAAGTAAACATCACCCTGATACCAAAATCAGGAAAAGATCCAACTAAAAAGGAGAATTTCAGACCAATTTCACTCATGAATATACACGCAAAAATTCTCAACAAAATCCTAGTCAATAGATTACAGCTTATCACTGAAAAAGTCATACATCATGATAAACTGGGTTTCATTCCATAGATGCAAGGCTAGTTTAACATACACAAGTCCATAAACATTATCCACCATATTAACAGAAGCAAAAACAAAGATCATATGATCCTGTCAATAGATGCAGAAAAAGCGTTCGATAAAATCCAGCATCCTTTTCTAATTAGAACACTGAAGAGTACAGGCATAGGTGGTACATTTCTGAAACTGATCAAAGCTATCTATGACAAACACACAGCTAATATTTTATTGAATGGTGTAAAACTGAAAACTTTTCCTCTTAGAACTGGAACCAGACAAGGTTGTCCTCTGTCGCCATTGCTATTCAACATAGTGCTGGAAGTGCTAGCCAATACAATTATGCAAGACATGGAAATAAAGGGCATCCAAATGGGAACAGAGGAGGTCAGACTCTCCCTCTTTGCTGACGACATGATCTTATACTTAGAGAACCCCAAAAACTCAACCACAAGACTCCTGGAAGTCATCAGAAAATACGGTAATGTCTCAGGATATAAAATGAATGTCCACAAGTCAGTAGCCTTTGTATACGGCAATAACAGTCAAGATGAGAGGCTAATTAAGGACACAACTCCCTTTACCACAGCTTCACAGAAAATGAAATACCTAGGTATATACCTAACAAAGGAGGTGAAGGACCTCTATAAAGAAAATTATGAAATCCTAAGAAAGGAAACAGCAGAGGATATTAACAAATGGAAGAACATACCATGCTCTTTCATGGCTGGGAAGAATCAACATTGTTAAAATGTCTATACTTCCCAAAGCAATCTACCTAAATGCCATCCCTATAAAGATACCAATGTCGTACTTTCAAGATTTGGAAATAATGATTCTGCATTTTATATGAAACCAGAAAAAAACCTGTAATAAAAACAAAGCTGGGGGCATCAGCATACCAGATTTTAGGCTGTACTACATAGCCATAGTGGTCAAGATGGCATGGTACTCACACAAAAATAGAGACATAGACATTTGGAATTGAATAGAAAACCAGGAAATGAAACTAACATCTTAGAACCACCTAATCTTTGATAAACCAATCAAGAACATACCTTGGGGGAAAGACTCCCTATTCAATAAATGGTGCTGGGGGAACTGGATATCCACATGTAAAAGACTGAAACTGGACCCTCACCTTTCTCCACTCACAAAAATTGATTCAACATGGATAATGGACTTAAATTTAAGGCATGACACAATAAAAATCCTGAAAGAAAGCATAGAGAAAACACTGGAAGATATGGGCCTGGAGAAAGACTTCATGAAGAAGACTGCCATGGGAATTGCAACAACAAAGATAAACCAATGGGACTTAAGTAAACTCAAAAGCTTCTGTACAGCTAGAAAGACAACAAACAAAGCAAATAGACAACCTACAGAATGGGAAAGGATATTTGCATATTTTGAATAAGACAAAATCTTGATAACTAGGATCTATAGGGAACTCAAATTAACCCACATGAAAAAAAACCAACAATCCCATCTATCAATGGGAAGAGGCATGAATAGAACCTTCTCTAAAGAAGACAGATGAATGGTTAACAAACATGAAAAAATGCTCATCATCCTTAATTATTAGAGAAATGCAAACCAAAACCACCCTGAGATACCATCTAATTCCGGTGAGAATGACCCACATCACAAAATCTCAAAACTGCTGATACTGGTGTGGATGGGAGAGAAGGGAACACTTTTACACTACTGGTGGGACTGCAAACTGATACAACCTTTTTGGAAGGAAGTGTGGAGAACTCTCAAAGAACTCAAACTAGACCTCCTATTTGATCCTGCAATTGCATTACTGGGCATCTACCCAGAAGGAAAAAAATCTTTTTATCATAAGGACACTTGCACTAGACTGTTTATTGCAGCTCAATTCACAATCTCCAAAATGTGAAAACAGCCTAAATGCCTACCAACCCAGGAATGGATTAGCAAGCTGTGGTATATGTACACTATGGAATATTATTCAACTATTTTTTTTAAAATGGAGACTTTACAGCCTTTGTATTAAGCTGGATGGAAGTGGAACACATTATTCTTAGTAAAGCATCACAAGAATGGAGAAGCATGAATGCCATGTACTCAATTTTGATATGAGAAAATTAATGACTTGGTGGGTGTGAGGAAAGGGGAGAGCAGAGAGAGAAGGAATGAGGGAGGGTTGGGGAAAGGAAGAGTAGAGAGAGGTAAGGAGCCTAGGGGGTGAGGTCTTGTGTGTGCCACACCTTTTGGGGGCAAAACATGATTTTAAGAGGGACTTTACCTAACAAATGGAACCAGTGTAACCTGGTTTCTTGTACCCTCAATGAATCTCCAACAATTAAAAAAAACTCCAAAAAATTCAACAAATTCAAAGACAAAATCACCAATGATTTTTACACATTGAGTCAAGAATTTGCAGCCCTCAAAGTTCTGAGAAATACAGTAGAATTCCTCAGTTACAGAAAGGAGCAAGCAGAAGAAAGGATTTCTGACATTGAAGACAAAGCTTTCGAACGCTCCCGAACTCTCAAAGAGGAAGAGAAATGGAGAGCAAAAATGGATCATTCTCTCGGAGAGCTCTGGGATAATTAGAAGAAAACCAATATTTGCCTTATAGGGATCCCTGAAAGTGACGAAGTGGCTTCACAAGGCACAGAGGCTCTTCTTCACAAGATTATGAAAGAGAACTTTCCAGACATGCCAAGAGATTCTGAAATTCAGATAGCAGACAGTTTATAGCATCAGAAAGTTAATATAAAGGAGAAAATTCTGAAAGCAGCCAGATGTAAGAAAAACATAACCTACAAGGGGAAGAATATTAGAATGACTGCAGACCTCTCTGCTGAAAACTTTCAAGCTAGAAGAGGATGGTCATCGACTTTTAATCTCCTAAAACAAAATAACTTTCAACCCAGGATCCTGTATCCAGCTAAACTGAGTTTCATTTATGATAGAGAAATTAAATACTTTAATGACATCCAAATGTGGAAGAAATTTGCCATAACTGAACCAGCTCTCCAGGATATTCTCACACCTATCCTTCATAATGACCAGAGCAATCCTCCACCACAAAAGTAAACCCACTCAGAAACTTTTGATCAAATTCCAACTTCCACAGTGGTAAAAGGATTAAACATGTTAACTGGACTTTCCAAAACCTTGATACCCAAAATTCTACCAGACTTATCAATATTCTCAATTAATGTGAATGGCTTAAATTGTCCTCTAAAGAGGCACAGGTTGGCTGACTGGATACAAAAACTTAGGCCAGATATCTGCGACATACAAGAATCTCATCTTACCTTAAAAGGATAAATATAGACTCAGGGTAAAGGGATGGATGGTCATCTATATTTCAGGAAAATGGAAAATAGAAAAAAGCAGGTGTTGCAATCTTATTCGCAGATACAATAGGCTTTAAACCAACAAAATAAAGGAAAAATAAGGATGGACACTTTATATTTGTTAAGGGTAATACTTAATATGATGAGATTTCAATTATTAATATTTATACACCCAACCAGAATGTGCCTAATTTATAAGAGAGACTGTAACAGACATGAGGAACTTGATTTCCTCCAGCTCCATAATAATCAGAGATTTTAATACTCCTTTAGCATTGTTGCATAGATTCTCCAACAAGAAGCTAAGAAAAGAAATTTTAGATTTAAACTTAACCATTCAACTTTTGGATTTAACAGACATCTACAGAATATTTCAACCTAACAAAACTGAGTACACATTCTTCTCATCGTCTCATGGAACATACTACAAAATCGATCACATCTTAGGTCACAAGTCTAAAATCAGCAAATTTAAAAGAATAGAAATTATTCCTTGCATCTTCTGAGACCATAATGAAATAAAAGTTGAACTCAGTAACAACAGGAATCTGCATACTCATACAAAAACATGGAAGGTAAATAACCTTATGCTGAATGATAGATGGATCATAGACGAGATTAAGAAGGAAATTACCAAATTTTTGGAACCAAATGGCAATGAAGATATGAATTATCAGAACATCTGGGATACTGCAAAGGCAGTCCTAAGAGAGGAATTTATAGCAAGACTTCCTTAAGAGAAAAGGAGAGGAAGTTAACAACTTACTGGGACATCTCAAGCAACTGGAAAAGGAATAACATTCCAATCCTAAACCAAGAAGAAGAAAAGAAATAACCAAAATTAGAGCAGAATTAAATGAAATTGAAAACAAGAGAATTATACAACATTAATAAATCAAAAAGTTGGTTTTTTGAAAAGGTCAATGAAATACATAAACTTTTGGCTAACCTAACTAGGAAAAAAAGAGAAAATATCTAATTTCATCAATCAGATGGTAAAGAAGAAATAATAGACTCCTCAGAAATTCAGAAAATCCTTAATGAATCTTATAAGAAAGTCTATTTTCAGAAATATGAAAATCTGAAGGAAATTGACCAGTACTTGGAAGCACATCACCTTCCAAGACTTAGCCAGAATCAAGTAAAAATGTTGAACAGGCCTATATCAAATTCTGAAATAGCATCAAGTATACAAAATCTCCCTAAAAAGAAAAGCATAGGACCAGATGGCTTCACATCAGAATTCTACCAAACATTGAAAGAGGAACTGGTACCTATATTACTCAAACTTTTCCAAAATATAGAAAAAGAAGGAATACTACCCAACACATTCTATGAAGCAAACATCACCTTGATCTCCAAATCAGGAAAAGACCCAAGAAGAAAAGAAAATTATAGACCAATATCACTAATGAATATTGATGCAAAAATATTCAACAAGATCCTAACAAACAGAATCCAGCAACACATCAAACAAATTATACACCATGAACAAGTGGGCTTTATCCCAGGGTCTCAAGGCTGGCTATAATGTCTTGGCTGTCAAGGCTGGCTATAACATAAATCTATAAATATAATTCATCACATGAACAAATTAAAAAACAAAAACCATATGATTCGATTGATGCAGAAAAAGCTTTTGATAATATCCAGCATCCCTTCATGATCAGAACACTCAAGAAAATTGGCATAGAAGGGACATTTCTTAAACTGGTAGAGGCCATCTACAGCAAACCCATAGGCAATATCATATTGAATGGAGTTAAATTGAAATCATCCACTCAGATCAGGATCTAGGCAAGGTTGTCCATTGCCTCCACTGATCTTTAACATTGTAATGGAAGTCTTAGCCATTGCAATTAGGGAAGAAAAGGAGATCAAGGGTATCCATATAGGGTCAGAAGAGATCAAACATTCACTCTTCACAGATAATATGATTGTATACCTGGAAAACACCAGGGATTCTACTACAAAAGTCTTAGAAGTGATCAAGGAATACAGCAGTGTCTAAGGGTACAAAATGAAGACTCATAAACCTGTAGCCTTTATGTATACCAACAATAGCCAAGTTCAAAAAACAGTCAAAGAGTCTATTTCATTCCCAGTAGTGCGAAAGAAGATGAAATATTTGGAATTTTACCTAACAAAGGATGTGAAAGATCTCTATAAAGAGAACTATGAAACTCTAAGAAAAGAAATAGTTGAAGATGTTAACTAATGGAAAAACATACCATGCTCATGGCTGGGAAGAATCAACATTGTTAAAACGTCCATACTACCCAAAGCAATATATAATTTTAATGCAATCCCTATTAAAGCTCCATTGTCATACTTTAAATATCTCAAAAAAATTATACTTCATTTTATATGGAATCAGAAAAAACCTCGAATAGCCAAGACATTACTCAGAAATAAAAACAAAGCAAGAGGAATCATGCTACCAGACCTCAGACTATACTATAAATCGATAGTGATCAAAACTGCATGGTACAGGCACAAAAACAGAGAAGTAGATGTATGGAGCAGAATAGAGAACCAAGAGATGGACCCAGCTACTTACCAGTATTTGATCTTTGACAAGCCCATTAAAAACATTCAGTGGGGAAAAGATTCCCTATTTAACAAATGGTGCTGGGTGAACTGGCTGGCAACCTGTAGAAAAATGAAACTAGACCCACACCTTTCACCTTTAACTGAGATAGACTCTCTCTGGATTAAAGATTGAAACTTAAGATGTGAAACTATAAAAATACTAGAAGAAAGTACAGGGAAAACTCTTGAAGAAATCGGACTGGGTGGAGGAGGACTCTCAGGGCAATTAAAGCAGCATCGAAAATACACTACTGGGTCCTGATCAAACAAAAAGCTTCTGCACAGTCAAGAACACAGTAAGTAAAGCAAGCAGACAGCTCTCACAATGGGAGAAGATATTTGCAGCTTATGCCTCTGACAAAGGTTTAATAACCAGAATCCACAGAGAACTCAAACATATTAGCAAGAAAAGAATAAGTGATTACATCTCAGGTTGGGCAAGGGACTTGAAGAGAAACTTCTCTGAAGAAAACAGGCATATGGCCTACAGACACATGAAAAAATGCTCATCATCCTTAATCATCAGAGAAATGCAAATCAAAACTACTTTGAGATATTATCTAACTCCAGTAAGATTAGCCCACATCACAAAATCCCCAAATCAGAGATGTTCGTGTAGATGTGGAGTAAAGGGAACACTTCTACATTGCTGGTGGGAATGCAAACTAATATGTTCCTTTTGGAAAGATATTTGGAGAATGCTTAGAGATCTAAAAATAGACCTGACATTCAATCCTATAATTCTTCTACTAGGTATATATCCAGAAGACCAAAAATCACATTATAACGAAGATATTTGTACCATAATGTTTATTGCAACCCAATTCATAATTGCTAAGTCATGGAAAAAGACCAAGTGCCCATTGACCCATGAATCGATTAATCAATTGTAGTATACATACACCATGGAATATTATGCAGCCTTAACAAAAGATGGAGACTTTACTCTTTCATGTTTACATGGATGGAGCTGGAATATATTCTTCTTAGCAAAGTATCTCAAGAATGGAAGAAAAGCTATCCAATGTACTCAGCCCTACAATGAAACTAATTGATAGCTTTCATATGAAGCTAATTATAGCACAAGAATTTGGGGAAAGGGACAAGGGAGGGGAGGGGAGGGGGGAGGACAAGGGAAGGAAGGGTAATTGGTGAGACTACACCTACCATGCATCTTAGAAGGGCACGGGTGAAACTTACTAAATGCAGAATATAAATGTCTTAACACAATAACTAAGAAAATGCCATGAAGGCTATGTTAAACAATTGGATGAAAATATTTCAGATTGTATATGAAACCAGCACATTGTACCCCATGATTGCATTAATTTACACAGCTATGATTTAATAAAAAAAAATGACAGATACATTGATGATAATTTTACGTGGCATTAAAACCATCATAAATATTAATTATTTTGGTGTAAATCAAACAAATCAACATAAACATGTTAAATAAATTTATTAAAAGGTTTGTCCAATTAAAAATAGAAATAAAAGGACAGAATTTTTCATCAAGAAACTGAGAATACACATTATTTACAAATACCAGAGATAATTATTTACAATGGCATGATTTAGGCCTAAATTTTAATTAACGCAATGAAAGCAAAAAGACAACAGATCTTATTTTTCAGGCACTGTAAACTGACAATAAGAACTATCAATTAGGCTCAGTGCCTGTGGCTCAATGGGCTAAGGCATCCGCCATGTACACCTGAGCTGGCCAGTTCAAATCCAGCCTGGGCCCACCAAACAACAATGACGGTTGCAAACAAAAAATGGCTGAGCATTGTGGCGGGTCCCAGTAGTCCCAGCTACTTGGGAGGCAGAAGCAGGAGACTCACTTGAGCCCAGGAATTGGAGGTTGCTGTGAGCTTTGATGTCACCGCACTCTATCAGGGTGACGGCTTGAGGCTCTGTCTCAAAAAAAAAACAACTATCAATTAAAATATAATCAACAAGTATTATCTAGTCACACACAAACTTTATTTAAGACCCCAGTAAGCAATTTCTGGTTTAAGTGGAAAATCCAAATTATGATTATTTTTTACAGAGGCAAGGAAGTTCTATGAAAAAGTGTGATGTTTGAAGCCAAAATATCTAAATTTACATAAATAACTCTACTAATATTAGCTTTTGTTGTAGACAAAAAGTAATTCTGACCATATATAAGTATGTTCTTGTAGTGAAGCATTCTTATTTTAGAAATGTATGTAAAACATAGAAGGGTACTGGTGAAACTTACAAAATGCAGAATACCAGTGTCTCCATGTAGTGATTAAGAAAATGCCATAACGGCTATGTTTAATAGTTCAATGAAAATATTTCAGATAGTATATGAAGTCAGCACATTGTGCCTCATAATTGTACATTAGTACACAATTATGATTTAATAAAATTTAAAAAAATTATGTAAAAAAGTATGGCTAATAACTTGACATAGAAGACAAAATAGAATATGACACATACAAACCATAATTCCCTTGAAAAAGGCAGGAAAAACGAAACAAAGGAAAACAGAATAAATGAGGCAAAATGAAAACAAACACCAATATGAGAGACTTAATTTCAAACATATCTAACATATACTGTACAAAAGGTATAAAATTCCCATGATGACTTAAAAAAAAAAAGTTATGTAAAACAAAAATATGTTTTCAAGTATTGACAAACTTTCTGTTTTTGCTTGTTCAGTAAAGTCTTTAGTTGTCATTTCTGGAAGATAACTTGGCTGTATTAACTATTCCTGTATTGCAATTTTTTCTTGTTTGAAAGTACAAGGTTCAATCTGCCATACTGGAAGAACCAAACGCCTAAGCACAGAGTCAGATGGTGGGTGAGGTGGGGCCCTCTAGGCCTGGGCCAGAACAAAAGCCACCAGGTTGTTGGGGCAGAGGAATGGGTTTTGGAGTCGGTTTTGGGGGACAGTGTTACTGGAATTTCTTCTTCAATAGGTCCTTGGTCTCCCAGATGCTCTCTGGACCACAGACCAGTGGTAAGACAGGATTTAATTTACAGAAAAGAATGTAGAAAAAGCACCAGAGTTTCTGGTAGAGGGAAAAATCAAGTGGGAAAAAAAATCTCTCCTCTCTACCTGGATTCTTTGTTCAGGGGTATCTATAGTTGCCTGAGTCCTTCCTAGTTAAATTTGGCCAGGACTTGGTAACAAATGAATGGATAGAGTCCTTTCTGCTAGGGGCAAGGTGAATCAGGGCATTAATGAATGGCTACAGTCCATTCATGAAATTACCCAGACCTAAGAAATGCGCCAGGTCCCTGTACAGTCCTGAATGAGGGAACCCTGTATCATTCTTGGGCCTGTGAAATGTTCACAGGAGAGTAGTGCAGCCAGAGGAGTGCGCTCTATGTCCAATAGTGGTTTAGGGGTTTGGCACTGGCAGCAGTGTCCCCTATGTGGTGGTCCCGCCAACTAACTAGAGGCCCTCCTGCTGCACTTGATTCTCCAGCTCCCTCCTCCCCTCCTCCGCTGCACCAACACTCCCGGGGCGCAGACCCAGAAGGCACAGCAGGTCCTCCTGGTGGCTGGAGCTGACCACTCCGGGGTGCAGCGCCCTGCATCAATCGGTCTGGGGGCGTGGAGCGGCTGGGCAGGACGCATGGCACCCCGCGAAGTCCTGGCTGGTGGAACCCGCAGCGGCAGTAGGAGTGAGAGCTCACCTGGCATGGACACTTTGGGGCTGGACCGGGATGAATTGCACAGTGGGGGACCTGCCTGGGACCCAGAGGCCCTTCAATACCTTTGTTTTGTGGCTGTGAGGAGGGACAAAGTAGACAAATGGACTGCGGAGGAGAAGCGTGGAGGGAACGTCTCCCTTAGAGAACCCGCTCCGAGTGCAGTGGCCTTGGGCTGCCAGACACATTCCCGAATCCTGCCTGTTCCCGCCCGGCACTCCGACCGTGCCTTGCTCCTGACCGTCTGAGAGCCCTGAACTCCCAGCCGGCAGAGAGATGGCCACCTGGTACAAAGCTGTGGCCATGGGCAGGTCTGCCGAAGGTCTCCGCCCAGCAGCTGCGGGAGAACAGAGGCGGTTCGGTTCTTGGCGAGCTAACTCGACCGCCACGCGCTGAGCAAGTCACTCTGCCTTTGGAACTCATTTTCCTTCTATGTAAAATGGTACCAAAACCAACTGTAGTCTTCAACCCAGCTCAGAGAGTTTTGAGGATCCCCTGAAACAACCGTATGGAAATACTTTGAAAACGGTGGAGTTTGGCTGTTACTATGTCATTTGCCAACCCCATTTCCTTCTTGTCTCCTTCCTAAAGTAGGACTGACCTTGCCTTTGGGTTTTCTTAGTACCCCTCTCTTATCTTGATGCTATTTTTAAATTTATCTTTGCTTCCCACTTAAAAAAAGGAATCAGTTGACCTGCAGTTCAACGCTTCTAATATGCTTTCTGTAAGTGCTCTGTGTATACAGCCTAGAAGCCCAGGCCCTGATTTCAAGTTTCTCTGGATGGACCTTTCTTCAGATATTTAGGATTGGGTTGATGGTAAAAAACAATTTCAGGTGGTTTGTTTTTTGTCTTTTTTTTTTTTTTTCCAGGGCTGAGTTTGAACCCAACACCTCCGGCATATGGGCCGGCACCCTACTCCTTTGAGCCACAGGCGCCGCCCAATTTCAGATATTTTAATTTAATTCTAAATGTTGTGAACTTCAGGTATTTTTACCTTCCATAATATTATTTTTTTATGTATAAAAATAAGAACATAGTAGAGATTAGTGTATGTAATTTAACTGTAAGATTAACTCTTACTGTATGTAATTTAACTCCATGTATTTCATTTCCCTACATTTTTCATTCAGCATCATAACAAGTGCTAATATTTGTACACATCATTTAAAAATCTGTGTATAATGGTTGTTTTTCCATTTAGTAATCTATCTTATGTTTTATTAAATCTATTGCTTGGCATATGAGTTATTTCCAAATTTCTACTATAATAAATAATACTGCAATTAAAAATTCAATACAATATCACGTAACTGACTTTGATTCTTAACTAAGATGCCTAATCATGTCTGCATGCTTGTTATTCATAGATCCCCTAAATTACATAATCAACATTTTAACATGTATTTGTCTCTGCCATATTTAGACCTTGACCATGCAGATATCTGGGTACTTTGGAATCTAAATTTTTGATCTGTTTTTATTTGTCTGAAACTGAGACATGGTAGACTGCCTTTTTTAGTGTACAGTGGTCTTTCAATGTATATATAGATATTTACAAAGAGGTAGTTATGAAGTTACTCCAGGTAAGGTCAGGATACTTCAGCTTTAGGCTGAAATAGTGCTGGAAAAAATTAAAGCAAAAAAGAGAAATAAATAGCTATGTGAATGTGCTGGCTGGGGAAGCTGCAAACTTTAGTCTGATTGTGCAACCAGCTGGGAAGGACTTCATAAAAACAGAAGTATGGAGTAAATAACACAAACAGAATTTACTTCCCTCTACCTGCTCTACTGCTAATTCTCCCCCTTTTATGGTAGGGGGACAGAGTCTCACTTTGTCACCCTGGATAGATATGGTTGCATCACTGTAGCTCACAGCACCCTCAAACTCTAGGGCTTAATCAATCCTCCTGCCTTAGCCTCAGGTAGGATTACAGGTACCTGTCACAGTGCTGGGCTATTTTTTCTGTTTTTTGTAGAGATGGATCTTGTTCTTGCTCTGGTTGATATTGAATTCCTGAGCTCAAGCAATTCTCCTTGCCTCCCAGAGTGCTAGGATTACAGGCATGAGCCACCATGCTCAGCCTGCAAGTTCTCTTTTTTGGCCTGGTTCAACCAGTAGCCAAGGGTAATGGGTTTGTTAATAGAGTCAAGGAAGTTTAGATTTGAGCCATAAAACAAGCCAGAGAAAGGTTAACAATAGATTCTTTTTTATTTGTTTTCTTGGGATAGATTTTTGTTTGTATAGTTTTGAAAAAATGTCAGCCATGACCCCTAAAACACAATGCCTCATCCTTTTGAGTATTGTCAAATATTTTAAGTGGTCTAATTAACTTTTATTTCAATAATTTATTGAATTCGTATTACATTTCAGTACTTTTGTAGGTAATACAATTATAATAGTAATATACATTAAGATTAACAAATAGGTATTATTTCTAAGCATAAAAAAATAATAATTTGCATCACTGAAAGTAAAATTGACAGTCTGGGCGTATGGAAATGCAACACATTCAAAAGATTAAGATTTTCTTATCTTTTCTAACCATTCATAGATGGAATTCAAATATCCATTGAAGCCCTCATCAAAATCAGTATTTTGCTAAAGTCAAGGTCAAAGCTGAATATTGCCAACATAGGATGAACTGTTTGAGAATGAGTTCATATTATCTGAAATGTAATTAGAACTACATTTTTATTATGAAATATTTGGCAATAAATGTTCAAATATTTTTAAATATATAAGAAACCTTTAATTTCATCACTCTGTTGCAAAATATTTATAAAGAGAAATTACAAACATGTTTCACTTATATATGAGGATGCAATATCCTAAACAACATGACAAGTTGAATTACAAAATTAATATTTAAGTAATATACTTTAGTCAGAATTGAATCCAATTTATATAAAAGTTAGACACTTTTTTTTTTTGATTTTCTTTTTCTCGCCCCCTCCCTCCTTCTCTGTCTGCTCTCCTTCCCCCATGCTCCACTGTGTCATTCATTGTCATTAATTGGACATTCCATTCTCAGATAATGGAAAACTAAGAGAATTTGTTGCCAGCAGATCTACCCTAAAATAACATCTAGAGGAAAATGACAAAAGATGGACTCTTGTAACATCAGAAAAGAAGAACAGTAGAAAGAACAAAAATACAGATTGATGCAGTAGACTTTCCTTCTCTTCTTGTGTTTTCCAAATTATGTTTGATGGCGGAAGTAAAAATTACAATGCTATCTAATGTGACTCTCAATACATGTAGCGGTAATATTTCTGACAATTATATCATAAATGGCTGAGGGTAAAGGGACATAAAAAGAGGTGATGTTTCTATACTTCGCTCAGACTGGTAAAGTGACACCATTAGACTGTGATAAATTATGTAAAGTATGATACCCCTGGCTACCACTAAAAAGGTTATACAATTAGATATATTCAGACCTTTGAGGATTATAGACATTGACTTCAGAAAAATGTAAGCCCATGCCAAAACTTACAATATAAGGAAAGTTCAGAGCATGTTTTGAAGAATAAAGTGATTTATGTATGAAAAAAAAAAGAATGGCAATTGTCCTCTTAGTAGTAAAAAATAGCAAAGATCATACAAAAATGCCTAAGTATTCTTAATATTTTAACAAAAAGCATAAAATTATATGTATATCAAAGTGTTTTGAAAATTGCAGCTTGCAAAGCTGAGAGGATGGCATTTTAAGTCTTAAATTTAGCAAGATAATATTTATCAATTTGAGATTAATGTAAAAAGAATAAAAACATTTGTGTTCACCAAAGAAAGGGATAAAACCCACATGTAACTTAAACACATATGCAGAATAAATAATGAAAATTGTTATTTCCAAAAAATAAAGGCAGCCAAGGTGAAAACAATAGAAATACACACTCTTTGTGGAAATAAAGGTATAAAGTGAAAATTGGGCAAACTTTGATGGAATTGGGGGGAGGTATATAACAACTCAGAAAGAAATAATAGTGTATTTGCACCAAATGGAGGGAGTCAGATAACAAATCAGTGAAATCAAGATACTTGAGGATATACATATAATAATGTTGCAGAGAAATTGAGTTATTCCTTCTGCTTTTTTACTAGGCAAGATTTTAGGGATAAGCATTCTATCTCAAAATTAATTATTTTTAGAGGCAGATATGTTCAAAGTTACTAAGTCAAATAGAGTTAAAACATCAATAACTTCTGTGCCAGAGGTAGCATATGAACTGATTTTTAGTTGGCACGTTAATGCTTTCCTCCCAGCTGTTTGTGAAAGATCTTACTTGCTGCCCTGTTTTGAAAAACAGTAGCTGGTAGGTTTTATCTCCTATCTTCTTGGCATGCTAGAAGGAAAGAGCTGCTTTGATGGATCAGTTTTCAGAAATTTTTACTCCCAGTACATAGAATAGCTGTTTATAACTATAGGACCTATATTACATATTTATCAAGGAATTCTGAAGGAATCCAGCTATGAAGCAGGAGAAATGTTTCACAGATACCTATGTAATGGGTATGGTCTGTGACAAATTATTTGTGTGAGTCCATAACTCTTGAAAAGTGTTCCAGTCTGGTGAATTACACATCTAGAATAATGCGCACCTTATAAGCTGAATTTTGAGAAAGACAGCTGTTTACATAGTGAAGTAATAAACTGAGATAACTTACTAGGTATTGGGTACCCCAGAAGCAGTAATAGTTGGACCTGTTTTTTTTTTTTTTGAGAGAGTCTCACTTTGTCACCCCAGTAGAGTGCTCTGGCATGACAGCTCACAGCAACCTCAAACTCTTGGGCTCAAGCGATTCTCTTGCCTCAGCCTCCCAAGTAGCTGGTAGTACAGGCGCCCTCCACAATGCCTGGTTATTTTTAGAGGTAAGGGTTTCTCTCTAGCTCAAGCTGGTCTGGAACTCGTGAGCTCTGGTGATCTGCCCACCTCAGCCTTCCAAAGTGCTGGGATTACAGGCATGAGCCACCGCACCCAGCTATAGTTGGACATATTTAAAAAGAGGGAAAAGGGACATTTTTTAGATGACAGGTTTGCATTTTGGTGTTAAAGAAAACAAAGGAGTGTTTTACCCAATCACTCCCTTTACTCCATTTATTGGCTTCATCAGAAGGAATGAGACAGTCTTTTTCCCCCCTTCTTTCAAACATCAGTCCTTGGTACAATGAGAATTAGAATGGTTAAATTTTAATGAGCAAGACCGGGAACAATAGAGTTTTATGGGATGAGTGATTCCTAATATCAGGTACGATGGGGAAAAAGTGTTTTCCGAAAGACCGGAGCCAAAAGCCAGCCCCTATATTAATCATATACAGGGTAACCAAATGGAAAATGAGAGCAAAAAATGAGAGAGAAATTCTATAAGTAGTGACAAATGTTTTACAAAATACAGAATACTTTTGAAGATTTTAAACTAAGTACCATAAAAATTCCTCTTATTGCTTCAAGTCTTCTCTAATATCCTCATTTAAAATTGAGAAAATATAATTAATGAAACTGAGATGAAGGATCCTGCATCAGAAAGCATACCTAGGGTAGGGTGAATACAAATGATTGGAAGGAGACAGAGAGTCGAGCTCTTTGTTATATAGGTATTTTTTTTTTTTTTTTTTTTTTTTGAGACAGAGCCTCAAGCTGTCACCCTGGATAGAGTGCTGTAGCATCACAGCTCACAGCAACCTCCAACTCCTGGGCTCAAGCAAGTCTCTTGCCCCCACCTCCCAAGTAGCTGGGACTACAGGCGCCCGCCACAACGCCTGGCCATTTTTTGGTTGCAGCCGTCATTGTTGTTTGGCGGGCCCGGGCTGGATTCGAACCCGCCAGCTCAGGTGTACGTGGCTGGCGCCTTAGCCCA
>CAUYON010016988.1:0-11247 GCA_963573935.1 Arctocebus calabarensis
ATTTTGTCATCTATGAATCTTGATTTTGGTTGTTGGTCACATCAAATATCTTATTCAATTGAGTTCTTTGAGGATTCTTCGTACTCCCTTCCAAAAAAGGTTGTATACACCCCTAATATGAGACAAATTCTTTATTGTTCACGTGAAGGCTACAACCCATTCATTGCACAGGAAGACGGGGAAAGGGGAGAGGGAGGGAAGGGGAGGGAGAGGGTGGGGGGAGATGGTGAGATCACATGTGTGGTACATATTTGAAGGGTCAGGAGAAAACTTATAAATAAGGATCAAAAATGTTTTCATATAGTAAACGAGAAAATATCATGAAAGGTATGTCAATCAGGTTGATAAAATATCTCAGATTGCATGTGAAGCCCCGACACTGTACCCCATGGTTGAACTAATGTACACAGCTATGATTCAATAAAAAAAAAAAAAGAAAGAAAGAAAGCAGACTCTCCTGGGCCTCTGGCCACAATAAAAACTTTATCAGCACAAAAATCCCTTCTCAACCACTCCTTCATCTGGGGGTAGGGTCTGCAACATATTCCCATTATCTTATCACTTCTGCTTCTCTCTTTTTAGTATACCTATTAGTGCCACAGGCTTGCCTTCAGCACAGTTCAATATTTATTTGCTATCCTGAGATACTTTACACCACTTTCTCATAGATCTGCATCTTCAAGTTCTAAGCCACTGCTGTCTAACAGAACTACCCACAACAACAGAAATGTTCTATATTTGTGCTGTCAAATTTGATAGTCACTGGCCACATGTGGCTATTGAGCTCTTGAAATGTGGCAGACGTGACTGAGGAAGTGAATTTGTATTTAATTTTAATCTTAATCTAAACAGCCATGTACCCTAGTTCTTAATGAGCTATCAGGAAACCTTTTCTCTGAAGGATTAGATAGTAAATACTTTAGACTTTGTGGACCACACAATCCCTGTGGCAACTAGTAGATTCTGCCACAGTGGATGAAAGCAGCCACAGATAACACATAAATGAATGAGTGTGGCTGTCAATAAAACTTTATTCATTAAAATGAGCTATAGGACCAATTTCGCCTAAAGGCTAGAGTTTGCCAGCCCCTGTTCCAGGCTATCAAGTCTCTGGGATGTTTGTACAGTATCACAATAATTAATTTACTGAATTTAAAATTGTCCTGTTTATTAACTACTTTTTAACCTATATTCTATGCATTGATAATATATACATTCATTGAAATGAAGGGTATTTTTCAAAGACCCTATTTTCAGAGACAATATTTTTATACTGAATTACTGGAAATACCTTTACTTAAAATTTTCTGTTTAATGTTTGCAGCAATTATCAGTTGATACTTAGGAACTCTTCACTTTAAATTCCTTATTGAAGATAAGTGCCCAAATACATTGTTCTTAGTCCCCCAATAGGGGGTCTACAGCTCAAAATTCCTATCTGGCCATAATAAAGAAACCCCACCCACTCTTCAATATGATCCCTATAGTCTGTTCTTCCTATCTTATATTTTGTTTTCATTCCCAAAGTCCCAGCTTAACTGGCGAAAGAAAGGAACACACTTTTTGTATTCCTAGTCCCTCAATTTCCGTCTCCATGCAGGTATCTCCCCCAGGAAGGGCAAACGTTTTCTGAGCGGCCCTCTCAAGACTGTATGTGATGACCTGCAGGGCACTCAGTGAAGGTCCTCCACACAAAGATTTGTCTTTTCTTTGCTATGCTTTTTCTCACAACTGTTTATGTATTTGTGAGAAAGAGAAGATGCAGATCTTCCCTGAGAATGTTTCACTTTCCATTAAGATGAAAATACATCAGGGCAGACATATCAGCTCTAATAGACCTGACAATGCCACAAAAATACTGAGAAAAGTAAGTGACAGTGCTGCAGAGGAAGCTCAGCAGGCAACATGACCACGTGCTAGAGTTGGGGGACATCAAAACTCAGGCAAAGCCCCAACACACACCTGCAGCTCAGCATTCCCACCTCTGCAGCCAGGCTGCCCCCTCAGCCCCTCAGGTGCATATGCAGACAAGAAAAAAACAGTAGGTAAGTGAGCATGACAACAGCACAATCTCAATAAATGTTGGTGCCCTGTGTTAATGAAAATCAGTGACTTTAAATAAAAATATTTTATAAGGTCACATCATATAATTACAGAAAGAAATTGGAACCAAAATATTTGGGGGCGTGATACTTTTGTGCCCAACAAACACTTCATTTTTAGTAAATTTATAATAACTTGTCCTTCACCAAAATAAAATTTGAAATGACTCAATTTAATTATTTTGGCAGTCTATATTTTCACATGGATTTTCGACCTTTCACATACTTTGTGGATTGTCATTATCTATCAGCAAAGAAAAATGTAGACATGTTAGAGGCCATCTCGGTTTGGTGACACCAGCAGAATTTCAGAGCATGCCCACTTACTTTGACATGAAAGCGCCACATCTTATTCTTGCATCACTTCCCTCGGGGAACAGCAGTTCTGGACTATACAGGACATCAACCAACACAGAGAATTCAGCCTGCATCATTGGGCTGAACTGTTGTTCCCAGGAGGCCACGACATCCTAAGAAGGAAAGCACAGGAGAATCCCCATGACCTAAGTCAGATTTCGTCTTCTGAAGATAGGATACTAACCAGAATACTAATCAGAAATGAGACATAAGAATTTCAAACAAGATGAAACCTATCTTCCCAGGTCTGTGCTGTAAGTAAAGCCTGGTTTCATGTTTAAATACTGCCTGGGTTTCTCTTTTTTTCATTTAAAAGATAAAGGAGGGGTGGATAGCTATAAGACTTCATAATCCTACAAGAGCAAAAGTCAGGAAAGCCACCATATGAACCCTGCAGTGACCAGGATTAACATAGTGGCTAATACGAATGAATGCCAAGAAGTACTATACTGAAAGACGTCCAAAGCACACCCTCTCAACACTGGCTGACACAACACCTACCTCTCCTCTGAGATGTGCTACTCTTTGGACTCTCCTTAAGATCCTCAGCCTCCTCCTTTCTGACCTTGCCTTTTTTCTCTCTTATTTTGGGCATTCTGCACTCTCATAGGTGTTCTTTTTTTCTTTCTATCACGATATTCTCTATTTTAGTAATACCTACGTACTATTCTTGCTCTAACTTTTATCTCCAGATACACACTGAACTTCCAATACATGCAGTATTAACTAATTCAGTGTATGTTCAATTATCATAGTCACTGCCCCCTACAGTGTCCTCTCTTCCTCTCCACTTGCTCTTACAATAGAGAGTCTTGATAATGTCACCCTGTCTCCAATCCTCAGAGCCTCTTATGTTCCTCTTACGCCTTCTCTCTTCATCCAAGAGCCTCTAAGTCTGCTAATCCTGCCTGCTAATCCTGCCTGCTCTCATGATTTTCAACACCTGTTCCTTCATTTGATTCATATCACTACCTGGATGAGATCTCAAGTAACTCCTAACTAATCTGGCTTCCTGTAGTCCAGTGATTTTCAGCCCGTGTGCCATCACACTCTGGTGTGTCATGAGAAGATCTTAAGTGTAACATGAAAACTTTTAAAGACCATTAATTAAATTATTTTTGAAAGAAGTTCAAAGCACAGTAAGTCTATTCCTTTTTTTATTCAACATAATTTAAGTGTGCCATGGAAGTTTAGCTACAGGTTCAAGTGTGCTGTGTGATTAAAAAAAGAAAAGGTTGAAAAACACTGCTCTAGTCTCTTTCTGACAATCCAATCCTATAAACCAATAACTGCTTGATCACCCATACTGACGTCTTCCTCCCAAATTTTTAATGACTCAACCCTTTAAGTTTCTCATATTCTCTGAATCTAGCTTATTTTTTTTTATCCCATAGGACACTCACCAACACATGACCTCTTGTTTACTCCCATTCATCTCCTGACCTTTCTCCAAGGCCAAAAAACGTCCTCAAACCACACCACAACTTACTCCATGAAATCTTCTACTAATTATGTGGATGGGAAGGTGTCTGTTCTGAGCCAGACTGCCTTCTCCCCAAATTCCAAGTGTTGAAGTCCTAACTCATAGTACCTCAGAATGTGACTCTATTTGGAGATGGGGCCTCTAGAAAGGTAATGAAGATAAAGTGAGTTCATACGAGTGGGCCCTCATTGACTATGACTGGTCTCCTTATAAGATGAGGAAACGGCACATACGTGTGCGTGCACAGAGGCCCTGCCTTGTGAGGACACAGTGAGTTCAGCCGTCTGCAAGCCAACAAGGAGGTCTCAGAAGAAACCAAACCTACAGACATCCTCATCTTGGACTTTTGTCCTCCAAAATTGTGAAAAAATACACTTCAGTTGTTTAAGTCACCAGTCTGCAGTATTCTGCCATGGCAGCCCTAGAAAATTAACACCATGTCTAATTAGTGAACTAATACAACATCCAGCCAAAAGCATGACTGAGATACTATGTGAATCATCTGGCAATAAAGGTGCTTGGCTCATTCTGCCTAAAGGATTATAAGAGAATTCAGACAGATTGAAGCAAGGTTATGACTATTTATTACATAAAACTTTATGGTAAATTATTTTACTAGTATTGGTAAGTTTGTGATTATTATGTTCATATTAAGACCCACTATTCACTACCGTACTATAAGACTCATTAAATAATTTGCACTCATTAAAAAAATAATTCACATCAACTTTTACTTAAAAGCTATGTATTTAAAAGAGTAGTGGTGGTATAGTGTAAAGTAAGGCCTGTTCCCCAATTAGAATTTGATATTTTCAACCATATTTTATTTGTGTGACTACATATTTTAAAAATTGCTATTTAGAAAATATTAATGCTATTTCATGCTCCCATTGTACCTGTAACTTTTCAATAATATTTCTGTAATCCCAGGCAGGGCCTCCAAGTGCTTCCTTAAAGCGTGGTCCAGAGCGAGCTGATAATCTCCAACCCATGGCTGCTCGCTGTACCATATTTGAATGGCTCTTCATGAAAAGAGTATTAACTTGGCTGTCCAAATCCACTGGAATGGCAATTCCACGATTTTTTGCTGAAAAAAGAAAGATTTAAAATATTTCCCTCTTAATTTGACTAAAGTTTCTTATACATTATTCAATATTACAAACATAAAAAAGAAAAATATATCAAATCTTTTAAACTCTACCATTAAACTGTTTTATATAACTATAAAAGCTTTTAACCTGAAAGTTTTTCAATTCTTAAGACCAATTAGTAAAGTGGGCTCATTAAACATTCAAGAACTTATTTGATTGCTTAACGATTAATGTTTGAAATGGACGGCATCAGTGCAGAAGAACACTGTATAACAACCATGCAAATTTGTACTTTCCCAGATGCCAAAGAAGAAAGAAAACACATGGTAAAATTATGTCAATCAACTGATTAATTTAGTATTTGTGTGTACACACGTGAACACAAAATTGTATATGATAAAACATTTGAGAGTAGACATTAGAGTGTAAGTGTATGAAAAGTCAGCCTTGGGTGGCACTTGTGGCTCAAGGAGTCAGGCACCAGCCCCATAAGCCGGAGATGGCAGGTTCAAACCCAGCCCCGGCCAAAAAAATAAAAGTCAGCCTTGGAAGATGGCACGTTTTAGTACATACCTGTCTTCCCAAGATCCACTGGGATCTTTTGAGAGACTTTTATCACAGTGATATTGAAAAGTGGGAATGCTTATCATAAGGAAAATAGAAACATCAAGGGATTTTTGCAAACCAGAATTTAGATAGACTTAGTCCATGAGAGAAAGAAAAGAACTTGCCCTGCAAAACATGACTTCTCAGACAAAACAAAGTATAGCTCAGAGTATGAGAAGTCATCTGGGCAGCTGATTAAGGAATAACATCTGGGCCAAGTGTTGTGACTCACAACTATTATCTTAGTACTCTGGGAGGCCTAGGTAGGAGGATCGCTTGGCCTCAGGACCGAAACTAGCCTAAGCAAGAATGAGACCCTGATTTCTACTAATAGAAAAATTAACTGGGTGTAGTGGTGGGCACCTGTTGTTCCAGTTACTCAGAGGCTGGGGCAAGAGGATTGCCTGAACCAAGGAGTTTGAAGTTTCAGTGAGCTATGCTCACCCCACAGCACACTAGCTTGGGGCAACAGAGTGAGACTCTTTTCTCATAAATAAATAAATAAACCTGAACAGCTGGGAAATTAAGGGTCTCCTCCCTCTGACTAGCAGAGCAGCTGGCAGCAGCAGCTCTTATCCAAAGGATAAAGTCAAAACAATGCAGAAACATTCTCTGAAGAAAGCAGAATACCTGACAGAAGAGAATGCCCAAGGATGGTGTTAGAGCTTGACAGAGAAGCAGAAGAAAGCTTGAAGTAACTCCAAAGATCATCGAATAAGGAGTAGAATGGGGCAAGAGAAAAGAGTCAGAGCTAGAGAGACAGAAAACATATCTAAGAGTCCAACCTCCAAGCAAAGTTCCAGTTACTTTAATACGTGCTGATATTCCCAGCCTGTCTTCTGCTGTACAAAAGCGCGCACGCACAAAGTCTGCATATCAATTGTTCAGCTCTTCACACAGGTCAGCCATATCACTCAGATAAGCATTTATGGAGAGAAACAGACCTCGACTGCAGTGGAAACCCATGCCAGTCATTATGAACCCTAATTATGAACACACCAAGATTACAACAAAAACTAATAGCATTAAAAAGAACTGGCCCAGGGGGCGCCTTGTGGCTCAAAGGAGTAGGGCACCGGCCCCATATGCCGGAGGTGGCGGGTTCAAACCCTGCCCCAGCCAAAAACCGCAAAACAACAACAACAAAACTGGCCCCTGTGAAAACAGAGATGATTCAAGGAAAAGCAAAAAAAAAAATTGTTTTTAAATAAATCTATGTTGTCCTAGAAACTGAATATATACTGCACCCAAAAAGTTAGAACATCAGACAAAACACATCTTAGAAAGTAAAAATGTGATTAGATAAATAAGCATTTCAAAAATTGGCTGAAAACAAAAGGATAAGAACAATGTCAGTAATCTAAAAAAGGAAGCTAAGGAATCTTCTAGAACACAAAGCATAAAAGCTCAAAAGAGACAATTAAAAACAGATTATGAAATAAAGAGAGCCCATCCAGTAAGTTAAAATATCTAACAAATATTAAGTTCCAGAAAGAAACAGCAGACACATTGGAAAGAAAGAAATTCTTTAGAAAACAATTTCCTTAAGCTGGAAATAGGTGTGAGTCTCCAAATTCAAAGGATCCACTGTGTGTTAAAGAGAATTAAATAAACACAATGGACATATTCTGGTAAAACTTCAGGATGCTGCTCTGAGTTGAACTGCATCTTCCCAACCCCACCCAAAAAGTCTACCTTGGTGTTCTAACCAACACCTATGAATATGACCTTCTTTTGAAATAGGGTCTTTGCAGGTGTAATCAAGTTAAGTTAAGGTCATACTGGATCAGTGTGGGCCCTAATCCAATTCGACCCACCCCTTTGTAAGAAAGGAAGGGGAGACGGAGAATCACCAAGAACGCCAACCACACAAAGATGAAGACTGAGGCTGGATGAGCAGCTGTAAGCCACCAAATGCCAGTGGGCAAACACCAAAAAGTAAGAGAAAGGCATGGAACGGATTCCTCCCTGGATCCTTCAGAAAGAACGTGTGGCTGCTGACACCTTGATCCCAGACTTTTAGCCTCTGGACTGTGAGACAGTAAATTTCTGTTGTTTTAAGCCAGTGATAATTTGTCATGGCCAGCCACTGAAACTAATACAAATGGCAACTGTACAGAGAAAATCTCAAGGACTTCTAGAGGCAAAGAAGATTCCCGAAAAGATTCTGACTGGCATTAGATTTATCATCAGCCCTGAATTCTAGAAGACAATGGAATAGTATCTTTAAAAATTAGGTAGACAAAAAGCTTTGGAATTAGGAGTTTATATTCATCTAAATTAATAATCAAAAGAGATTCACAAATAAAAACATTCCAGAATATGTAAAGGGGCTTCAGAAATTTTACTCGGAACCCCCTATGAAAAAACTTACTCCAAAAAATTGAGAAAGGAACCCAAAACAACCTTGACATAAACATAAGAATCTGTAGCAAATAAATATGTAGCTGAAGAAGAAAATAAAGCTGGAAACTAATGTAAGAAGACTCATTAGATATTAATTGTTGAGAAATTCTCTTCTGTTTGGAAACGTTTTAATATCATATCACTATATTTTTATCTCAAGCGGTTACACAAATGGACATTTACCCATCATAATTTGTAACTTCTGATAACTAATTTTAATGTTTATCAACCTCTATGAGAATATTTAAATTATATTTCAAAGTACAATACAAATATCACAAATCATAATAATACAAAACCAATAAAATTAGAATGCAGAATAGGAAGAAAGTATAAAAATGAAAGAAATGTATTAATTTCTTATTTTTTGCAATGTGGAGCAAATAGACATCATTTAGAGCTGATAAAATCAAGAAACAGAGATACAAGGATCATATTTAAAGTTATAGTGATAGTTTCCAGAAGATTTATTTTAAATAAATTAAAATAGTTAAAAAGGAATAAAAAGAAATTAGAGACAGATGATCTGGCTTCATACAATGAAGGGAAAGCAACAACAGTAGACAATACTATTTCTGCTGATAACAATTCTCTAAAACCAAGAGATACTTTTAAATTTCTTTGAAAACAGACAATCAGCAAGTGCAACACACCTGTGAAGTCTAAACTACTCAGGAAGACTGCTGAGGCCTGGAGTTTAAGACCAGGCTGCCTAACATAGCAAGACCCCTGTCTCTACAGAAAATGGGAAAATAGCTCAGCATGGTGTTATTGCTACTCAGGAGGCTGAGACAGGAGGATCGTTTGTACTCCCAAGTTTGGAGTTCCAGTGAGCTATGATGATGCCACTGCAATCTAACCTGGGTGACAGAGCAATATGCTGTCTCTGAAAAAGAAAGAAAGAAAAGAAAGAGGAAAGGAGGGAAAGAGGAAGTTTGAAGTTCCAGTGAGCTATGATGATGCCACTGTGCTCTAACCTGGTTGATAGAGCAAGACCCTGTCTCTAAAAAAAGGAAGGGACAGAGGGAGGGAGAGAAGGAAGAAAGGAAAGGAGGGAGGGAGGGAGGGAGGGAGGGAGAGAGGGAGGAAGGAAGGAAGTTTTTACTATCAACACAAAAATAGTTATGAATCTAAACAAGAACTCAAGCTGAAGTTTTACAAGAATAATAACAGCTGTTGTAAGGTAACCTTGAACAATCAATTTCACCACTGTCCAGATTTTACTAGTGAATGCTTTCCTAATATTCATAATAATAAATTTCCCTTTCCAAAGCATGCAATGTCACTGTTTATGTCCTTCACACACAGCAGTGCTACCACAATTCTGTCCCATCTGAAGGACAGCTGGCCTTGACACTGCCAAGCAGCACATAGTTTTATAAATACTTAATCCTGCACCACAATCAAATCCTGGAGAGACTTTTCATCCTTTTCTGGTTGCTTCACACATAAGCTGGGTTTGCTCTAAACATTCTAAAATCAAACAGAAGACAATACTGCTTTTAAGTGATTTTCTAAGCAACAGAAATAATAAAAATTATAAACCCTAGTGTTGCACAAAACATGTTACAAATAAGTTGCCTCTGTTGTTTAAACAAATGCAGGAATGGAATGGGATTTATCTTGCCTTTAGGAATCAGAAACGTTAGATTGAACTGACCATTAAATAAGTGTTGCTGCTATGTATGGGACTTTCATAAAGAAACGCTTGATGAATATTTTCCTAATGACACCAATGGAAATTTAGTTCAATGGCAGCACTTCTGGGTTTTTTTGTTTGTTTGTTTTGGGTGAGGGGGATTTGAGATAGAGTCTCAATCTGATGCCTTGGGTAGAGTGCCTTGGCATCATAGCTCATAGCAACCCCAAACTCTTGGGCTTGAGTAATCCTCTTGCCTTAGCACCCAAGTATCTGGGAACACAGGCATACAGCACTACCTCCAGCTAGTTTTTCAATGTTTAGTAGAGAGAGGGACTCACTCTTGCTCAGGCTGGTCTTAAACTCCTGAGCTCAAGGAATCCATCCGCCTCAGCCTCCCAGAGTGGCAGCACCCCTGTTATTAATAATGTAGCCCTTTTCTTAGTGAGTTCAGGAAAATCTCACCCACCCCCAGATACTTCTGTAAGCTGCTGCAATTAAATATTCTCTATAGCCAGCACCATGGACAAACAAGACTGAAAACACTCCAGTATCCCAAACTCTGTTGAAAAATTTTTTGTTTCCCCCAACCCATACCACTTTGATTGGTATTATCCAGTCTCCTGTCTCAGCATAAACTAAACTGTATTTAGTAGGGTAAAATATACTACTTTCCTATACCTAAAGGTAAACTATACTCCAAGGGCTAAACAATTTTTAAGCAATAAAAGAAAATTAACTTAACCATTGAGAAAAAGAGACTTTTAAGTTAAAATAAATCATCCATATAGATAATGATATAGTTTTTTCAGACAATTATAAAAACATGAACATCTCTAAAGATGTGGTCTGAAATGGATTCTTTATACCAAATAGCATGAATCTATTCTAAAACCAAATTAACAATGCTAATTTAGCTTTCTTTTGTATAAAAATTAAAGCAGAAAAGAAAATTGGAACAAAAAAAATGTATTATTTCACTTACAAGAACATTAATAACTAGAACAATATTTTTCAAAAGCAATCAAAACTTAGATTACTTTTATTAAGCTTTAAAAATTCTAATATACATAAGATGTCGCAATGTGAACTAGGACCGTATTCTTGGGATTAATTGTTTGGGTCATTCCTTGCCCCCTCCAACTTTCAATAAGGACAAGCTAATGAATTAATTACACCCAGCCATTCTTTTGGCCTGTAGCATTAACAGCAACTGTGTACTTGAATAGATACAGTCACATTAACGTTTAAAATGGTTTCATCACTCTTCGCAGATGACATGATTGTATATCTGGAAAACACCAAGTATTCTACTATGAAACTTTTAGAAGTGGTCAAGGAATATAGCAATGTCTCAGGCTACAAAATCAACACTCATAAATCTGTAGCCTTGATATATACCAATAATAGTCAAGCTGAAAAAACAGTCAAGGATTCTATCCCTTTCACAGTAGTACCAAAGAAGATGAAATATTTGGGAGTTTATCTTACAAAGGATGTGAAAGATCTGTATAAAGAGAACTATGAAACTCTACGAAAAGAAACAGCTGAAAATGTCAACAA